>JASDQU010420158.1:0-10181 GCA_032191745.1 Picea mariana
TCCTTTGCAGAATTGTCTTCTGCCTTTATCATTCCGCCCCCGAGGGCGCTGCAGTTGTCTACATCCACACTTCAGACCTTTTTTCTTCAGAGTTACATCACACGAGCATGGGGCATGCCCGCCTCGTTTGTACATAGTTGTATATTGTTACACACCTTGTGGAAGGTTGGGATCTCAAGGTTCCTTTCTTCTCCAACCTATTTCTCTACACGGTCCCACTCTTGCTCTCTCTTACAACACCATTCTCAGTAAAAGAAACATTGATGCATTTCAGCTATATGTTTTTCTCCTAACCTCATCCATCAGGGGGCATCTGTTATCACTGAAATTTCGTCCGCACAGGGCGACAAGAACTCCGCATCGTCAAAATAGAAAAAAGTCATTCATGGCACAAGATTAATTCTTCATCATTGCAAAAGGGTCAAAAAACTATACAAATGACCAAAAATTTGAAAGGCGCTTTACATCATCTGGGTGTGCGTGCGTATGCGCGTAACAGAAACATACAAAGCGCGCATATGTGCAAAAGGCACGGTTGTTGGGCGAAAAACCCATGCGCCTGCTAAACAGCGCATTTATTGAAATTGGTCAGCCTCCCAACCACTAATGGATCGGCTCCCAAGTTGATTTGACACCAAATCCGAGCTCAATCCTCATGGCGGGATGGTCAAAGACCTAATTGTGCTCTAAAGAGCCCCTTTTCACATTCAAAAGAGGTTGCATAATAACCCAATGCTTGGCTATAAAAAGCCATGAATGACCACCATTTTCTCAAGGAATTCTTTGTATTGTTATGCTGCTGGGATTGCTAAGGACTCATTCTTTGGAACTAAACATCATAAGATTCATTTCATAGGGCTTTCCACCTCTCACTAGAGTGGATAAGCTTGGAGTTCTTTCACCCACATTCTTCATCTTTTCATTGTAAGGAGAGAAATCAGTTGAGGGCCTCAAGAGCCTTCCATTGGAGAGGGAAGGGACCCAAGTCCTCTTTCTCCATTATGTGTCTTTGGATTTCATCAATAAGATCAACTTATGCATTGGTGATATCGATCCACTTGTATTTATTTTTTATTTCTTTTATATGCTCATAGTTTCATTTGGTTTCTGTTTAATTCTTGTTTATAACTTTGTAGTTTCTTTTTCTAACCTTTCCTTCCACAGCTATCATGCCTAGCAGAGCCCAACTGGGCATGTAAGTACTCTCAATTTTCTCAGCAAGTGACAAATAGAGTGCAAACACCAAGATCAATTGGGATTCTAGTTGTCAGACAGTTATTGTGAACATTGAGAATATCTAGAGATGTATTGTTCCCAATCTTTGGAGGAAGAGGTCCAGTGAAATGATTTTTATAGAGCTCCAAGGATACTAGGGTTTGGAGCCGACCTAAATATGAAGGAATTCTTCTAGTCAATTGATCTTCTCCCAAACATAAGAAGAGATTCTCAAGTCCAACTTACCTATTTTGGACAATGTTGGCCATTCATATAATTTCTTATTTTGTTTCTTTCTAACCTCCTTTTTAGCATTTTTATTCATAGAGAAATTAAGACAAGTATACTTCGGTTATCAATTCTCCTTAAAACTTATTTTTTTGGTGTAAGTACTTAGAGAAGATAAAAATATCCTATCCATGGATCCTTTTATATCTTGTGTCATATCTGTGTATTTTCATGACATCAAATCCCAAACTATCTTGGTGGATTCTAATATTGGAGCTACATTTAGTGTAGATTCCTTCTCATGTCGAATTCCTTTATACATCAGTTAACTTCCCTTCAAAGGTGTAGGGAACTTCATCTAATCAAGTGTTATACTCTTGGGCACCCTCACTTCTAATCTAACTTTATGGTTGTATATATAATCAATCAAAGTGTAAGCTTTATTTCCAATTATTTTGTAGTGTATAAGAAATAATTCAATAGGTTCAAATTAATTTAACAGTTTACTACTTACCAAGTGAGGAAGAAGTAATTTTGACACTTTTCCTTACAAAAACATGTTTTCCTCTGGGTTTTCTTGTCAATCTGTAGGTCTTTTTTACTTCCATCCTATTTTTAAGGAAATTGTAGTTCTTTTTACTTCCATCCTATTTTTAAGGAAATGGTGGAATGTTGAACACAGTTTAGCATATGCAAATTTCCAACATTGAAGCTCTTTAGAAGACCAAGTAATGGAGTGTATTCACAAATTTTAGGCCAATATAGGCCTATGAACATTTTATAATATTATTTTTTATTGTTGTTAATGTTTGGCCAACATGTGGTCCCAAGTAGACCCTATGGCCTTTTAGAATGTTGCAATTTAGATATTTATAGAGTATCTTTGCTCATTTATAGAGCATGGGTGAGAGTTGTAAGTATCAATGTAAACTAACTACAGAATTTGCAGTCAATATAACTTCAGGATTCCGTCTGTCTTAAGAACTTAGTCTCTCATCAATGATCATAGTTACCACACTCAACTTGATGAATTAATTGGCACACCAAAAGAGTCAAGAGTTTGACTCAACAAGGAAAAAAACAATGAAAATATCACAAGAAAATGAACAAATGACATTTTTGTATGAGTCTCACTCGTGATTCCTCGGGGTCTCACTGATCTCATGGATCTAGCAACTTAAAATTTTCAGGTTTTTTTAAGGCTACTACAGGATGACATTTACAACTGATACTGGGATTGATTAAGGTCACTTACAGGTCTGAAAAATTGGGATTGTTTTACTGTCACAACATAACTGTTCTCTTACTGATATAAGGTTGTCGTTAGAGATTTGGTTTCAAGCTCATTCAATGTTGTTGTCAGGGTTAGTTTAGGCATAGTTTTTGTTGTCCCAGATATTCTTTACAACAATAATTAAAACATGAAACACTCCTCTGATATTTAACACTTTAATGTTGAAAGTAAAATATGCAAACCACAAGAATTATACTCAAGGATTTTTGGTCAACGTGACCCTGGAAAATCCCCCATGGGGAAAACCAGTTGAAGAGGAAATATATTATGGAGCTCATAGATAAATATTACAGCAAAGAAATGAACATAAGGAACCTGATTTACAATATCCAAAAGATCTCAAGCTTGGCAGAAAGTTTCTCATTGAAGTGCATGCCATCCTTGGGATTTACACCCTTCTTGTTTGCTTCCCTCTTCCTTGAATATGTGTGCCCGATGTTGAAATTGTACACCCTCTCTCAACAAGTGTGCCCTTTCTCTTAGCTTGTGCACCCTCACTCAAGTGCACCCTCACTTAAAATAAAAGGTAATAAAGAGGTAAGAAATAGCTCATACCTAACTTACGTCTTATAATTCTCCAACATTGTTCTTTACACTTAGTGCAACAAACACCAAATGGAATGGTTTACACAAGGTCAACGAAGAATGTTATTCTTATCTTATCCTTCAACTTGGATTGAGCATGTATATGACTTGGATTGAGCATGTGCATGAATGGTACCTAGCATGTATATGACTTGGATTGAGCCACATCCATATATGTACATCCATAGTTGTTACTTTTCACTCAACCACATTACAGAGGGTGTAGTTGTACTTCCTCCTAGTCACTAAGCTTATTGTTGCCCCACAGCAGTAATATGTGAAGCGTGGATGGCACGCCTCTTTGATTTCAAACCCCATAGTCTATACCTTTGCATGCACATTGGTATATACCTCCACATCAACACTCCACTTGGCTTTCCCTTGCACTTAACATAGACCCTTAATTTTTATGTGTTTTTTGCTATGTGAGTCAGCCTTCCCCATACCCTTTACATCATGTGACCCTTTTTCTTTATCATTTTGCTTGTAGATAAAAAGTGCAAAGTGAAAATATATGAACTTCCCTTCACTAGATTCTTAGCTCTGCATGCATAAAACTTTCTAAGGAAAAATAATAGGATTTTGGCCAAAATTGCAAAGGAGGTTTTGTTGAAGGCCTTAAACCCTGTAAAATTGTATCTTAGAGCACTAAAATTGAACAAAAATTTAAAATAAAAACATTAAAGAGAACCTTATTTATTATAGGTCCATTTAGGATTGAACCACACATACCCATTGGGAGTCTTTTGGTCTATAAGCTTCATCCCCTTCTAGTTCTTCCACATCTTCAAGCAATGGAATTTGAATAATGCATAATGTGGGAATGGATGGAGTTGTGTGAAAATGTGGGATGTATGTTGCATGGATGTTGTATCAACAAGGTGAATCCCCCGTGATCCTTATGAGTATTCAAGATGTGTATGGTGGTATCTATAATCATAAAAGTTTACTATGTTAGAAATGATGACATTTGATTCAATGTTGTATAGGTGTACTAAGTGAACTATGACATTTGCATGGTATTTTTAAAATTCGGGTCATTTTGCAGTACTTCACACATAGTAATCTATCAAGAAAATATTTCTTTGCTTAAAACATCTTGCTCCTTCCCATAGATAGTTTTCATTGAAGTTGAATTTCTTGCATTTCATTTTCCTCTTGCATGGTTTAAATAGTTGAGTCGAAACACCATCAGTTTCACGACCACTCCTTTGAGTAACAACAACCTAAAATCAAGCAGTAATTAAAATTGATCTAGCAAATTTTTTAGGGCTCTTCAAGCCCATCTTAGCTTAGGTGTAGATATTTGGAATAGGATTGTGCAAACAAATTTCCAAAGATGCTAAACAAACATAAATCCTTGAGTTAGGGAGTGAAATCTAGGTTCTATATCACTAACTTTGGGAAGCCCTTCTAACACAAAGGTCAATCATGAGGTCACATTGGGGACCTCAGAGTAATCAACCCTGCTTTGTTGTTCTTTGTGTCGACTGTCAACTTTCCCCCCTCTAATTTGGTATACTAGGTGGTACCATAGAGGTCATAATATTTTAGACTTCCTACACAAGGTGACAACACAGGGAAGGTGGTGTTGTACCTGGGATCGACGTTGGCTAGACTCGAACGGACTCCTTGGAGGGTTGTCCACTGCTCAATGAGGTAAGTTTCACCAGGGCATTAGTTCATTAAGCATGTTGTCAACGTAACTTTACCATCTGTCAAAACTCATCCCCTTCGTGCATCGATTCTATGATGTTGGATTCCATCACCAACTAGCACTTCTTTGGGAGAAGGTTGTTTGCATGCTTGACTCCTAGATTAATTAACGTGTGTTGTTTTTTCTTCTTACTTGGCCTTAGGATTGAGTTTGTGTCTAATGGCATCAGTTTCAGTTTGATTCCTCATTTGATCAATATAAAATATGGATACAATTAAAATAAAAGGTAATAAAGAGGTAATAAATAACTCATACCTAACTTACGTCTTATAATTCTCCAACATTGTTCTTTACACTTAGTGCAACAAACACCAAATGGAATGGTTTACATAAGGTCAATTGAGAATGTTATTCTTATCTTATTCTCATCTCCATAACTAACTTATTATTCAACTTGGATTGAACAAAACTAATATTTCTATAGTTCTAATCTTGGCTTGAACAAAACTAATATTTGTATAGTTCTACTCTTGTATCGAACAAAACTAATATTTGTATAGTTCTACTCTTGGATTTCCTTAGACATATTTCCAACTAAAACACCCAATATTTGCAACACACCAATTTATGTTTGGATTTCTTACTCCATAGAATTGACCCTCATATTCAATGGACATTTCTTATAATAATTCTAATTTGCACAAATCCAACAAACAACAACCTTAATACTATTTTTTTCTTAGATCCATATGATAAATTTATCATGTACTTCGTGTTTTCACATTTTTAATATGTTCTTAATATGTCCCAAATCAAGATGGATATCACATTAAATTACATGGTTGACCACTAATATTGGTAATTTCACCATAGTCTAATTGTGCATCCAAAACTAAAGATATAAAATTTTTATTTAGAAATGTGAATATGATGATGGACTACTAACTAAAAACATGTGCACATGCAACTGAAGGTACAACCAAATAGGTACCTGTCAGATATTTCTTCATCGAGTGAGGAAATCTTAGGAAAAATAGAGGCCGAAAATGCGAATGCGTCTAGTAGATATGATAAGAAAATAAGGACCAGAGGTGAAAAAGTCAGAATAAAATTTTGTAGATGCATGAAATTTTTTCTTGTCGAAGGAGGATCATGCTCTTATGATGATGAGAGCATAGGAGACATATATGTTCCACTCAGGTATAAGCATCTAGTGAAGAAATGGGTACTTAAGGAACTACCTCCTATAGATGTTGACTTCGTTGTCAACAATAGGACATATCGCACTGCACCATCCTCCCTCCATGGCTTGGGGATATTTTCCATGGATGGAATAATTGTAAAATACAATACAGTAACTGAATTGATGGACTATGTCAGACCGTGTTATAATTATAATGATTGGATGCAGTTGGTCTAGTACATGCGAAGTATGCGGAGATATGCACTCACCGCAAATTATATACAACTAATAAACAAGGATAAAAGTAAGGGATAGACTATCTATATTGATGGAAGGCCTAAAGCTTCTGGCAATATCATAGGGTTTATAAAAAACACATGACCTGAGACAACAAACAAACAACCGAATTGCATATTTGAGGGATGTGAAGAGAATCGAGTAGTCTTGTGTGCAATAAAAAAGATAGCTCCTGGGGAAGAGTTATTAGTGGATTACCATTTGAACTAAATAGAAACATTGACTAATAGTGTGCAGGTTCTTATGCAACACCTCTTTAAGAAACCTCTACTTATTGCATTATATTTTTTTATTATCTTTAACACTGTTGTAAATATTATCTTTAACATTGTTTGTTTGTTATCATTAACAATTTTTTAAATATTTGGGGGTTCTAATTATATTATAATGTGGCAGGATGATCATGGAAAAGGGCCAGCCGCAGAACATGTAAATGATTATCAATTTCCACTTTCATTTTACGTTGTTTTTATTATTTTCTTATATAATTGTATTGAAAAAACATTGTTTTTACTGAAATTATATGTTGTCAGTAGGCCATGTGGATCATGATTCCGCCGATTAGGAGGGGTTTTATTCTTGCATTGATCTGATGCTCTAATTAAAAAAAAAGATCATTAAAGCTAACAAGGAACTATTTAGCTTGTTAGATCGTCCAGAACAAACTCTGGACGTCAACGAAAGGATCAAGCTCCTTATGTCACAACTTAACACACATAAGGTAATAACCATAATTTAATTTTTGTTTTTTTTAATGCACTCATATGTTCAATTATGATACTTTGTTCTTTAACTTTTACATTATCTCACAAAAACACATTTTCTTTTTTATAAAGGAATATTTGGAGCCTATTTAGCCCGGGGTTGGTAGTAGTGGCGCTACAGAGACGCCACAGAGTCCTGATGTGAGCGGTCATACAGCTACTAGAGAACTATTTACTTCTCCATATTCCACACCTCATTTAGATAGGATCCATGACACACACCAACAGACATCCACACCTCGATCAAAGTCTAGAGATGGTGGCAGAGATGAGGATCATAGTGATGTGGTTGATATGGTTGCATTTCTTGGAGCTAGACATGTGACAAGCACGGGGACCCTTTCGTGCACATTTTTGGTCGACAAAAATGGACTTCCATTAAAACAATCAAGACTCCCAGGTAGTTTTAATTCATATTTTAATCATTTAATGTCGTCTCATACAGAAATCATCTAGATTATTAATTTTAAATTAATGATCATATCTTTTTGTATGTAGGAAACAATTGTTTTTATAGGCATGTAGAGAACAAGGCCTTGTCTATTTTTGGGGCAACCTTGCGCATGAGGTGGAATTTCTAGAATTCTAGCCTCAAAAAGGAACTTATGGATTATATTGAAGGCCTCTTTGGTGTAGACACGTTCAATACAAAAGCGGTCACATTTGCAGTGGGTGAATATTTAAAATATACCTGGGATGTTTATAGGCGAAGCTTGGCAAGAAATCCTAGGTATGAGCATCCTCCCTCAATTCCAAAGAGGGAGTGGAAGGTGATCAATGATAATGCAAAAGAGAATATTTTGAAGAAATCAAGAGAACAAATAATTGGTACACCAAGGTAAATTGCAAATTTTTGAATTCAATACTAGCTTTATTTTTCTTTAGATCTAAATAAAAGTGTGGTTATATATAACATACTTGAAAATTTTGATGATAGGTTGCCTGACACTTTGAAGGCAACCAAAGAAAGGATTCCAAACATGGCCAACACAAACTAGGCCAAGGCGGCTACTCGAGGTTACAGTCACAAATCATAAGTACCCAAACATCTTAAGAATATTATTTGTATCACCTTACAACTTTAAGGTAATTGCAACCAAAAACATTAAAAAGTCATACCCTTATGCAATGTAGGGCGACGACTTCGGAACTGAAACCACGGAGGAAGACCTCCAAATTAGTTACAAGTACGGTTATAAAGCCATGGTTGATCGTAGGAAAAGCATGGGGTAAACCCCAAGATCCAATTTGCGGGATAAGGTAAATAAAAATCAGTCCACATTAACCTTTCGTTACTTATAAAATACGTAAATGTTTGATATCGTCCATCATTTAATGTCTTACTTTGTTTTAATCAGGGGAGCAGCATGATCAAAGAAACCCTTAGTATTGAACAATAGAGCATTGATAGTGAAATGCAGCTAGAAGATCATGGTGCTCCCCAGCAGCCCCATCCCAGTGAGGTGCATCCCCAAGATGTTCCTGTGACTAAGGCCCATGACGGTAAAATGTCTATATATTAATCATATACTTAATAATTTTGTACTTATAAATTTTTACGTTTCAATGGAAAAGAATGTCACAGATGATCATCCTCGACCTAAAGATCATGTGAACAGGCCGACATCCTTTCCAACGGTTCTGACTAGAGGATCAGGTAAATAATTACATTGCAGTGTTTTTTTTTAATATTAATGAACTACTTCAATGATATTTAAAAATTGGCCATATAAATTTAATATTTTATATTTTTTTAGGTGATGGCCCCTCACAGCAGCATCTACGTCATGAGTATGAGTCCAGATGTACTCTGTGTGAAAGGACTAAAACAACATCATCTTCTGAAGAGAACCTAGTAAACGAAGACATGGGCATGGATGATTTGGTTAAGAATTGGAAAGCAAAAAAGAACACTAAAAGAAATTCATGATTTCATGTAACAATTTTATAAGATAGTTAGATGTACATTATATAGATGATAATATACACGAGGCTATTTCTATGGCTTGTATATATCTATGAATGTAATTTTGTTATACACTTAATGATAATTTCAATTTCTCTTAATGATGCAACCTCCAAAATCTTGTGACATGATATATGTAACTTTGAAAGTCTTGTGACATGTTTCATTATGTCTCACGTGACAAAAAGCATTACCATTCTTTTCATTGTGTCATGGACATGGTGTTGCTACTCAACATTTCCTCAAAGCCTACTTATTCATTCCTCTATGATATGTACAATGATGTTGAACCTTCCACAAATCATTGCGAGCAAAAAAATAAGCCAAGAACAGGAACCCAGGAATTTCAATGTTAAGGTCTTGTGATTCCACAAGGTGGGATACAAAGAGGAATTGTTTCCATGCATAAACATGCTAAATATCTTGATTGAGAATGTGGATGTAACAAGTTGAACATTGAAATCATAGAGTGATGACATAATCGATCAATATGGGTGGTCATAGATGTTTAGCTAATATTCATTCATTTAACCTTTTAATGTCTTTGAAAAATGCAAGTTTGAAGGGTGGTCACCTCCATGATACAAAAAACATTTATGAAAAGATGTAAATAATTTTCTTATCTTGCGTCATGAAAATTTCCTTCATTTCCTTGTATACTTAAATTCAAAATCGAAAAAAAAAATGACACATAACATGCATAACACATAATTTTTTTATGACTGGGAGTAATAGTAATTTTTCATATTCATAAACAAAAAAATGAGACTTATCTTTTAACAAAAATTGGTCCAAGAGATTGTTCATGTAAGAGAAAATTTCCATTGAACCACAACCATCTAGTGTATATACCACCACCAACCTAGGCTATGAGGCCACCATTGTGAAAAAACCAAGCAATAAGATTCTATATTTATCATCCCAACCTTTCTACTCACATTCTTACCTAACCTTCTCAACACAAAGCATTACAAGAATCTGATTCATCCTGC
>JASDQU010420161.1:0-10181 GCA_032191745.1 Picea mariana
CGGTGGAGGGCACCTGAAAAGGTAGCGTTAACTTCCACCGAGAATTAAAAACACTGTATTTGGACTCCACTGGCCCAGAGAACCAAAAGCGGCTCGCTGGCCCTGAAATTCAATGCCTCGCAGGCTGGTAGGCAGATGGCTTGATGAGGGATGGGATGGTGAACCGCCCATCCATAGAGCCATCAGGCCTGATCGGTGCGAGGGTAATCGTGCCACACGTAACCTCGCAAGAGGATAAGGCATATGGCAGAGACGATTGAAAGGGGAGACGCGAGGGGAACTCTGGCATTACGCAGAGTGAGTGATAGCAAAGAGGAAGGATTGCAACCTTCGCTCCTGGTCACTGGTAGATGGAGAGACACAGTCTTAGAGCATCGTGGTCTCAGCTCGGGGGTGGCTAGTGGTAAATCCGCTGGGAGTCACTACGCCTACGGTTGGGTGGAAACGAGCACCCCTCTCAGTAGTTGCGCCCACTTCTGAAGTTATTTATGATAAGTGTTTTGCCTCTAGCATCTGGAAATATATGTATCCTGATAATTATGCTCATAAGCTGTGAAACTGTGAATGTTTTCATTATAAGAAGGTCTGTGTGGTATTTTAATCAATACTAGTAGTTGTATATGCTTATAATAGAAAAATCACACATGACTTATGATTGATAAATGAATTTAGTTATGCATAAGTTGAACCAAGTCATATCTCCAGCCGTCCTCGGGAATTTGTCTTCCCTTATCTGTATCCAGGAATGCCCCGGAATAGACCTCTTCACGGAGACTCCCCGGAATAGACCTCTTCACGGAGACTCCTTAGAGAGGTTTACCAAGAACCTGGAAAAAGGGCGTGAATGTGCAAGTCTTAAACACCCTGTGTGAAGAGGAATGACCCTCTTGAAATCCTGAAGTAACAGCGTAAGGATAAGTATTGATTAATGGATGAGATCCTGTCGGGGATTCTGCGGTCATTCATGACCGTTAAATCGAAGGAATGAATGAGGGCGTAATTTTCCTTAACCCCTTTTTCCTCTACCTTCGTGAATAGCAAGGGAATCCGAATCGTAGAACCCCAGACTCCATGAGAACATCTGGACCATTGGTTGTCCATGTCCAAAGAGTAGTGGGAAAGGGCGCGACATCGGGACCGATCTTAACCGTCAGATCTTAGCTAGGAGACCCGACAGTCGTTAGATCTATAGGGAGATAAATGAGGGTTAAGCCTTCGTGAATAGGGATGAGAAGATCCGAGCTGTCCATCTGAGGAGGACAGGTGGCAAAGATCTAGGGATCTCTCTACCTCAGAGGTTCATGAGGTAAGAGCCCAAAGTTTGGATGCTCCGAGTCGCGAGTGGTGAAGCCATGAGAGGATCAGGACTGTCCATCCAAGGAGGACAGGTGGCAGAGATCCAGGGATCTCGCTACCTCAGAGGTTTGCGAGGTAAGAGCCCAAAGTTTGGATGCTCCGAGTCGCGATTGGAAAAGCCATGAGAAGATCAGGACCGTCCATTCGAGGAGGACAGGTGGCAAAGATCCAGGGATCTCGCTACCTTAGAGGTTTGCAAGGTAAGAGCCCAAAGTTTGGATGCTCCAAGTCGCGAGTGGCGAAGCCACGAGAAGATCCGAGCCATCCATCCAAGGAGGACAAGTGGCAGAGATCCAGGGATCTTGCTACCTCAGAGGTTCATGAGGTAAGAGCCCAAAGGTTGAGCACTCCAAGTCGCGAGTAGCGAAGGGCCGAGAGCCAAGCATGAGAGAACACATGGAAACACTTCAAGGTGGGGCCCGCGTGATTGACGGGTGGACCCGCATCGCCTAGGGAAGGGAGTCAATGCTCCATTGACTCCTCGTGTCTCGGGAATTCATAGGAGAAGGGCATGAAAGCTCAACACTTGGACTTACGAAGTTAGGAGTAGCGAGAACGCGAGAGGGAAAAGTAAATATCGCCTCTCACGGGTTGATGAAAGGAAGGTGCCAAGATTTGACACTACAACCCACAAAGGGGCGAGTTGCGAGTAGTGAGAAAGGAATGTCAACCTTCATTGAATTTCAAGTCTCGAAGGATCGCATAAGGGAGGAGTGAAAGTTCAACCATTAACCTCATTAAGCGGCGAATAGCGAGAAAAGCTAGATTTTAGCCTAGCCGGCGGTCATGCATAGAGGATGTTGACAGGAGGAAGTTATACCCATTTCATGATCTCGGGTATCGACAATTTGTGAAGAAGATTGGAGGGCCATTGATTCACGACTCGCGAAGTCGCGAGATGTGAAAGGCGCCTGGTTTGTTTGGCCTGTGGTCCTAAACCACGATCACAAGGAGGTGAACAAGGAAGAACTAGCCCGCACTAGACCCTCGTAGGACTTCGGGGATTCTGTTCCTTGGGGAAGAATGAAATTTTTTTATTATTTAGGTAGTGGGTATGTTACATTCACTATAAGCAAGTAATAAAATAAAACACTAAAAGAGAACTAGACCAAGACAAATTGTATAGTAATTTAATGGAATTGAGTAGACATGTTCATACCTATTTCCTAGGAAACAATTTGTGTCCCCAAATAAAAGAGGGTCTAAGGGTTGGGGATACAATGTGGGTATTTAAAAAAGAGACAAAGTAATATTAAAATATTGTAACCTTCAAAGTACAAAATTTGAGCTATGTAGATCGAGAATTGGATCTGAGGCAAGTAGCACATATAAAAAAGACTAATAATACATGCAACGAACAATGAGCATAAAAATCTTTTATAATCGTTGCACCTAGAACAAAATAGTCAAAATCAATCACTGTCATCAATCTTCTGATGAACGTTGACTATGTCAATGTTGACCAAGTCAGTGATTGTTAAACTGTTTTCAAATGTGTAGTTGGCATTATCTAGGTTCATCGATAGATAGATGAACTATCATCACAAGATCAAAAGATATAGAAGTTCATTGCAAGTACAACGTTCATCGGGGCGCTCAGAAAAAAAATGATTAAATTTTAATATTATGTTGTAATTTACAATGATATGATTAATTTTATCCTTATCATTGGAATTTTTTGTCAAATTTTGACCCCATATGTAGTAGTGTGAAATATTTCCACCAACTTAGGATCTATATAACTATGACTATCTTCTGAATCAATTAAAACAATTATAGGTTGATCATTTATATTACCATCCACTTCAATCATGTGATACTGAAATTCATCTTTCTTATTGTTCGGGGATGCATAGATCCTTGGGATGATTCTGCCCATGTCCTCAACTATATCAGCCTATTGTACATTGTGAATATACTTCACTTTTTCACCTCTATGAGGGAAATATCTGTACATGTGATCTCTCTCACAACCCCAACATTTAATAGGCTACTTCCTTTGCCTTTTTCCCAATGTTTCTGACATTTTGAGTTAATTTTGAGTTGATTTCCAATGAGAATTATTCTTGAAGAATGGTGGCTTATACCATTTCTTCCTTTGCTCCATCTTATATTTATTTATGTCTTCCTAAGCCTTTTGAAAATTTGGTCTTCCTCTATGTTGATCATAGAGGCACTTGGCTCTTATTTTTGCTTCATCTAATGTCTTGGGATCATCATACTGTATCTTGTCATTGAATATTAAAGGTATACCACTTAGAAATCTTTGAATATTTACCGACTCATCTTTGATGAAGTCAACATATCTCAACAGCTCCAGAAATATCCTTTCATACTCATCCATGGTCATAATCCCAAGATTGAGTTCAAATAACTCCTTTAGCTTCCTATCATAATAACGTTTGGACAAGTATTTCTTTTGAAAATAATTTTTGAACTACCTCAAAGTGATGTTATTCTCCTCAATGTGTTGTACTTTCACAAGTTGGTACCACCACATTGATGTTTTTCCCTTCAGTTGGTAAATTTCAATTCTTTCTTCTTCCCGTGAGCAGTAATTGTGTAACTGAAAATAATTCATTATCCCCAACAACCAAGCCTTTGCATCCTCATATTTCTTGTGCTCGCCATTAAAGGTAGAAGGTTTTATCTTCTTGAATTCACCTTGCAATTCATCCACTCGATATATTCTTCTATGCTTTCTGGCATGAGATAAACTTGGAATATTGTGTTCTCTTCTAATTGAGTGCCTTGGTGAGTGATGATGATGTATACTAGCACTTCTATACTATCCTATTTTGGTATGAGATATGTGACTCCTTAATTTACTTGATTCTATCTCCTTATCCAACTTATTCTCTATTATGTCCAAGATTTACAACAACTTGATGTTGATGCCATCTTGTTGCTCCTTAGATTTCATAATCCTATCATTATGATCTTTATAACTCAACACATCTCTTTGCAGACTCTTTATAGTCTCCACCAAATTCATGCTTTCCTCTTTTCCTTCTCCATGCCCATTTGATTATGTCCCTGCATTACCCATGATGTCTTTTGGTACTTTTTGGTACTTTTTTTACAGTCTTTTGGGTCCCAAACTTTTGAGGTTGTTTTGGGGCCCTAAATGACGTTTTTGAGCTCAATAGTGCCTAGCTTGTAGCTGAAGGCAAATGCTAGGATAAATGGAATATGTACTCCTCATCTATACCTTTCCAACATTGTATCGAGCGCCCCAAATGGAGATCATATGCAAAAGTTATGCCCTCGGGAAGTTGACATATCAACTACCCCCAGTGCACAAACCTTTTGGCATTTCATCTCCCAGGGTTATGGTTTTGGATGTTTAGGGTTTTCTCATTTATGATTTATGTTAAAAAAAGGAAATTGGAGCCTCATTGTACTCATATTCTTGTGAATGAGTGTAGCCATCACATCTCTTCTCAGAGATAAGTTGCCACCATTCGAGAAATTTTGTTTCAGTCTACATTTTTACAGTTTCAGCAGGTTCTCTTTATTAATATAAGTCATGTTTTACTGTATCTCTATCTGTTTCTTTTCTATAAATTTGTATTTATAAATCTGGATCAATGGTATCATAGCATTCTGTTGTTTATTTTTTTCTCTGTGCATGTCCCTAACAAGGTCAGGGTACAAAGAGTTTGGATTCGAAGTAGTTGATCCCTTGCAATACCATCCCCACCGATCATGATGGCCTCCCATGGTGGCATAATAGAGAGACAATGGAGTTGGAGATCCTTTTAAATTGTTGCTCAAGGAAGCTCTCACATAACAAAGGAATGAGATGATGGATAAATTTGAACATATCCTTCAACAACTACCAACAAGTGACACAACTTCATCAAGAAACCACTTTGGAGGTGTTGCCCCCTTATAAGTACAAGTCTATTTTCATATCCCCTTATTTGAAGGCTAGATAGATACATATGTTATAGATAAATGGTTGAATCTACTAGAAGGGTATTTTTCGGTCCATAATTTTTCCAATAGAGAAAAGGTTACCTTTGCGCTCCTTAAGGTTGTCCCCAATGTCAAGGATTGGTGGGAGACCTACTATGAGCAAAAGGATACTAAGAAATTTTCAATATTTTTGGTCGCACCCACTTGGATTCTTTCAAGGATGCTATTAAGGAATAATATTACCCTGTTGGAAGCTATGATGACTAGTATACAAAATGGACCACACTGCGATAGGAAAGGAACCAGACAGTACAAGAGTTCACAAATATATTCCATGCCTTGCGCACCAAACTGGGTATCAAAGACTTTTAATGACATATGGTGTTGAAGTATTGCATTTTTCTGCATAGATACATGCAAAAATAAATGGAGTTTCTGGACTTCTCATCATTGGGCATAACTTATCGAGATGTTGTCAAAATTGAGCAAAAATTTAAACAGAAGAAGAAGGATTTTGGATCTCCAAATTCCTCACAGCAGAAGCAAGGAAAAAGAGACCTTGTAATAGCCCAAGTCTGAGCCCTTGATGAACTGTAACGATGTTTAATTAAGTTTATAGGCTAGTGAACCAAGTATTTATAAGATGGGAGGCTTATTTGTTTATTAGGCCAGAGATCCTAGAAGCAAAGGCCAGTGAGCCTAATTTTGTATATGTAATTATGCAGATTATTAATAAAACACATCATTGCATGTAGACCACCCATGAAAAAAGCATTATGGGGGACTAAGCTCCACTAGGAAGGGAAAGGGAAAGGGGTTTAGAGGCTAATAAAAAGTGTTACACATCAAAATTACTCACTTCGATAGTGTCACAAGTGTCATCATTACAAGTTTCGCAAGTGTCGCATTTTGCTCACAAGTGTCGCAAGTGTCAAGCAAAGCATACTGCCATGATGCCTATGTCATACTTATAACGACATCAAAAAGACACTTGAAACACCTCAAACACTTGATTTGGAAGAAGAGGAATGGTTAACTGGAGTTATGTACCTCTTGCTATCTGAAAGAACCATTGAATCTAGGTTTTTAGAGGAGAGCGCTCCCCTATACCTCTCTCAGGAGTGTTGGCGCTCCTTTATAGAGTGTTAGGGAGCGTTATAACACTTAACAACCCTTTTGGAGAAGCACTACTACTTTTGGGAGTGTTGGCGCCCCCTATACATGGCCATGGAGCACTATAATGCTCTGACATCCCTTTTGACAGAGCTCTACCTATTCTGGGAAGCAGTTGGTCTGTTGAGGAGAATGAGGGAAAGATCTTTTCAATCTTGGAAGGCAGTTGGATTCAAACCCCTAATCCAGCCATGATCTTAGGGAAGATCCCTAACTCAAGGAGGAGAATCCTCAACTTACCCTAAATATATCTCAAGTGGTTGGGCCTCTCTAAACCTATATAAGTAGGCTCTCTCATGGTGAAAAGAAGGAAGAATTAGAAGCATGAAACCTATGATCTCATAGGAAACACACAGTGAAGTGGAGTAGAATAATCAGTGAAGCTACTGTCATTCTGATCGTGGGTCTTTTGAGCAAGGGTTAGACAAAGAGGACTTGAGGAAGCTGGTACGCTCGCATCTACGGTTGTAAGTTTCTTTCATTATTGTTCTCATCAATATAATATGCTTGGCCTGTTTCTTTCTAGTTTGTGTTTGATCTCACATGAACTTGTCTCTAAGTAGATAGATCTGTTTTAAGCTAATCTCAGTAGAGGAGGAAGTGGTTGTACTTTCATTTGTCTACAGGGCTTGTCGAGGAGAAAAATATTAGAGCTAAACTCGGATCGTGTAGGGACAAACACCGGTAAAAGGTACTTATTTTCTCCTTCCTCCTCACACATTAGTTTATCTAGATTTGAAAGGAAGTCAGTGTCCATGATGAGCATCTTTCGTCTTAAGAGTTAAGAGTCTAGCTCTCAAGAGGAGATCTGCCTGTCCGCAGGGAGATTTTCCTTCAACAAAAAGGGGCTAAGATTGAGGGCTTAACCCAAGGGAATATTATAATGTATTTCCTAAATGACTAAAGTTTGGGAAATAAACCCAATTATCCTAAGTTCCTTTTGGGAGAGGAATGGAAATCCAAGTGGAGAGTAACGAGCTTCTGGAGAGACAAGTGTCATCCAAGATGCATGCAAATTTATGTGGGGATTTCCATTGTTGTGGGGGTTAGCTCTCACCATTCTAGCCATTCTAACATTATTGCCAAATTTCCTCATGAGTCACTCACAATTCTGGTCATCCTTTTCACCCATTCACTCACATACTGAGAAAACACACAATCAAATTATTTTCTCGATTGTTGAACCCTCTACCATTGTGAACCTATGTAATTGTTGAGTAGTCTCTTGCCTTGCCCAATTTTACTACTGTGGCTTCCTAGTTGATTTAAGATTTGAACATAAGAATTAGGTTTTCAGGTCTGTGGTTTGAAGAAGCAGGTTGTCAGTCATGTGAGAAACTCTCTCCAAGTGAGAGAGATTGTTGGGGAAGTGATTTCTCCTAGAGGGAGTCCAACAACAACTATAGAGCTCCGAGAATTCCTGATCCATCTTGTTGATAAAGCTCTGGAAGGGAAGTGGAGCAGCAGATGGACTGTGGAATAGTGAAGCTGTATATTCCTGGGGTGGGACTTGCATGTGGGGAATGATATTTTGTGAGAAGTGGGTGTAAGTAGGCTCTTTGGAGGGAATCCTTCTTGTTGCATTGTGCAGTTTTCCATAGCCACAGCCTAGCCTAGGATTTCCTTGCCCTAGGTGGAGTTTAGTACCATCTCAGGGGTGACCCACTATTGACAGCTTGGAGTAGCATCGTCTAAGGCTGGGAGGTTCATGGAAGGTCTGCACGCAGTTGGTGGTCTTTGCATAAAAATATAAGTACCAATTCTATGTTAATTGTATGTTGTGTATCTTGTACATGTGTTATAATCTTATCCAAATTTCCTGTATATATTGCATGTATGTGTTTGTTTTCTCTTCTTCATGAATATGTGTATGAGAAGAATGTTTATGTCTATTTAAATTGCATTAGATATATATGTATATCAGAGCATGAAATTTTTAAAGTGGCATTTCCTATCCTGGGTGGCTGGGTATGTTACAATATGTTTTTCAGAGTAGTTTGGTTTTGAAGTAGTGGCGTGTCCATGGCTAGGGTGGTTGGGGGAAATTACAAGACCCAACCCATAGAAAAAAGGACAGAGAAAGGATGGTCCCCCTCAGGACAGCCAGTCCAAGCCGAAAACAAAGAAGGTAATGAGAAGACAAATAAAGACACTAGTAAGTTGTGTGAATTCCATAAAATCCCCTAGCACAACATCGATGAATGCCTCTCGAAGGATTCGTTGGTAGCTGAGATGAAAGTCTCATATTTAGAGGAAAGTTACAACTCTAAATCAGATCCATATAGGGATAAGTGGATCATTGATGCAGAATCGAGTGCCATTGTCACTCCCACCAAGGTCCATCCAAGTGAACCAGAAGAACCAGAGGAAGGTGAATGCTTTTTTCACTCACAGATGTGGGTGAAGGGTTCTTTGCTGCATTTCATTGTTGATAATGAAATTCAAAATAACCTGATCTTAGAAGAGTGCATCAAGTAGTTGAACCTGCCTATGAAACCACACCTCCAACCCTACACCATCGAGTGGCTCCGCCAAGGAAGAGATCTATGCATCATCCAAAAGTGTCGTATTCCCTATGGAATCAAGCCCTTTAAGGATGCGGTATTTTTTAATATTCCCCCCCTTGAAGTTTGTGATGTTATTTTATGCCAACCATACTTGTGGAAATGACATGTTGTATATGAGTCTAGACCTCACAGTGTTATTATTACTTTGGGTAGACAATTGTACAGGATACCAGAGGTAGCTCCTCAAACCTCCATTTCTTTGATCTCTGCTAAGAAATGCAGGAAGGTCATTTCCCAGACCAAGAAATTTGTATTCTTCATGATTCACTTTCAAAGTGAACATAAGGTTGCAACCACATCCATGGACTCTGCATGGGGCCTCTCCATGCAACAAAATTAGGTGGACAAGATCATGGAAGAATACAAAGACATATCCTCCTCACCCATCGAGGTAATGCTACACTATCAGTTCAAGAATTTAATCGATATAACCCTCGGTGCACCTCTACCCAATGGGATAGTCTATCGCTGCTCTCTTATGGAAAATAAGAAAATCAAGTGATATATCCAAGAGATACTTCAAAAGGGGAACATCCGACCCATCTCCTCACCCTACAGGAGCCCACGTGTACTCGTGTAGAAGAAATAAGAGACTTGGAGACTTTGCATTGATTACATGACCCTAAAAAAAATCACACTTGGGAACTGGTACCCAATTCCCCAAATTGATGACCTTCTTGACCATCTCAAGGGAGATAAGTTTTTCAATAAGATTGACCTAAAGTCTGGCTACCACCAGGTCCCAATAGAATAGACTGATGTATGGAAGATTGATTTCAAGTCCAAAGAAGGTCTTTTCAAATGGACAATCATGCCCTTTGGTTTGAAAAATGATCCAAAAAATTTCACGATATTGATGGACGATATATATTGATTAAGGTTGGGGTCATTGATGTCAACCCTTGAAGAAAGCCCTGTAGCACAAAGGTTTAGGTAAGGGACCCAAGTTTGTTTGATGGGTAACAGTATGGGCTATGATATATTTTCAAATAATACTATTCTATATGGATAGTACATGTCATGCCATTTCTGGTGGTATGTAGAATGTCACATAACTCCTCACGGTTTGAGAGTTATGGCCTTACGAAGTTGGAGGACCCTCATATGTCATCTAGAAGCCCCAAAAGGTCAAAGTAGTCAAAGTGGTTTAAGAGATTTTAAAAG
>JASDQU010420163.1:0-10181 GCA_032191745.1 Picea mariana
TTAAGGTTATTAATCGTCACCACGTCATGAACGAACAATCCTTAGTGAATCTATAGATGATATGCATTATCATTGATATTTTGTATAATGGTGTGTGACACATAATGTATAGGTTTGAGTTTGTGATTCTATTGTTCTTTGAAACATTTCTTGTTGAGATATAAACAAAATTTATCCCCACTTGAAATTGTGTAGGAAATATATGGCAGACTTGTATTGAGAATTTGAATCTACTAGTGTTGTTGCAAGTTTTGAATGAATGTGCTACAATTTTAAACAATGGATGAAGCATGTTTCTATTCATGTTGTTGGTGTGGGGAGGTTGTGGGATGAAGAGTGACTAGTATCTCATTAGGATAGTCAGGGGTTGATACCCATAACATGCTTCAAATGGTAGGTACCTTGTTGGTATATTCACTATCCTATTATAGTTGTGTTGTAGTACATGTAAATATGTATCACACTATTTATTTCAAGTGTAAAAAATATGAAGTGCATGTACTAAAATGAGAATCATCACTTTAGTTTATCCATGTGTTTGAGGGTGAAAGGTTGTAGAAAGATAAAATTGACATCCTAGTAATTTTCATAGTGTTTTCCAGAAGGTGTAGAGAAAGTCAGAGTCATGATCAAAGATAATGTCAAGAGGTAGCCCAAAACAAGAAAAAACATGAGAGACGAAGAGTATGTTGTTACACAGTGGCTTTGATACACAATATAAAGATGGCCATTTTTTAGAAACAATGAAAACCAATGTAAGATACTTCCTTAGATACCTTATCGGGTGTGTTTCTATATCAACAAGATTGTGTTTATTTTTGTGTAATTTTCTGATTTAGGTAATTTGACAAACAGTTCATATACAATATTCTTACAAGAGTATGTAAATTAAGATGAAACTTATAATGTTCACACTGATATATTGGCACAATTCAAAGAGTATTTTCTGCACTCTATTGCTTAAACTAGATGGAAACTAATGAAAATATCAGTCTCAATACATAGAAGAAAATAAATAGAAGAACCTGGGTCATGCAATCTATGTGTGTTCTTCAAGATCCCATATCTCCAAGGAATAATCAACAATAGTATTTTTGGAATATATCAGCCTGTAGGTGCCTCGAATATTGCAGCAATGCTACCATATATGGAGCTGGTGTAAGAAAACCCCAGGACCTCCACAGAAAAAAAGCAAGTCTCGGAATGAGGAACTCTGTCCAGAATAGAAAAACGACTTGTAGCAGCTTGGATACTCGCCCAACCAATGAATGAGAGACTCAGAACAAGGGAGAATAGGGTCAGATTCGGTCTTGGTGATTAAAACGCTTCCCACAAACTCGAACTCTATGCAAGAATTCATGCCCAGGAAATTCTTCCCACCTTGGAAGAAGTCTCCCTACTCATAATACGGCCCTCCAGTGGGTAACTCTCCTTCCTCTTGAGTAAACAACCTCTGTCTCATTCAAATGTGCGGCCAACAAAGAAGAATAAGCACCCAAATGAGAGATTTGACCCCCCTTCTCAAAGTCTTGTTTAACACAGGGATCAATGTCATCGAGAAATCTTTAGTTCTCACAAGAAAACAATAATCAAGATAACTCTTCTAACCATGAATTCCAATGAAGAAATCTAAAAGATAGATGAAGGGTTTCCAAAAACCCTCCTCTCTCTTCTCAAGAGATATCACAAATCTTTTTATGAAATGAGAAAATAAAAAAATGAGGGGCGCCTTCTCTTTTCCCCTCTTTTATTTCCCATTGAATTAATTCCCGTTCACTTTACTTTTAATTTTCCTCTAAATTCATTTTATGCTTGCACACTTTATAATTTTTAAGTGACTTTATTTTTCCTAAGACCCATGTCTCCCTTTTTCCCTTTTTCACTTTATAAAGTCATTTCCTAAGCAAAAGTTGAGTTCCCTAGGTAACTTTTCCGACTTATCCTATAGGAACCAATTTAGGCTAGTGGAACCATTCCTTATGCTTCCTAGGCCAATGAGGATATTACAGTCCTCCCCTCATAAGATTGTTTGTCCTGAAGCAATTGTAGAAAGAAACACCTATAATATTTAAGGCCTCCAAGAAAACTCTACAGTGTATTCACTATAAAAGGTGATGGCCATGTAGCAAGTTGTTGAACCTTAGTAGGGTTAGGGACACTACCCTCTTATCCAATTAGAAATTCAAGATATTGCATTAATTGTTGTTTGAAGAATGGATTCTTGCATTTGACCTAGTATATTTTGTGGACATGAAATAGTTCCAATACAGTGTGCACAAGTTATAGATGGTCCTCCCATGTGCCATTGAGAATAAGAATTTCATATAAATATATAACAAAAATATGTCACAATTGGACTGGAAATTTCATTTATTACTGTCGTAAAGGTGGCGGGGGGATTGGTGAGATCAATAGGAATCACCAACCATTCATATAGACCAAACCTAATTTTGAAGAAAGTCTTCCATGTATCCTAGGAAGCCATGCAAATTTGATGGTAGCATGTTGTTAGATCTAACTTAATAAAGTACATGGAAGTTAGTTCCCTTAAGATAATATAGCAGATCATTAATTCAAGGTAAAGGATAACATTTTTTAAAAATGACTAGATTGCATTCTTCATTTTCTTTCTTAGGGATAATGAAGACTAGGGATCCAAAACCTACAATGTGATGAGATAGGTTATATGTGGCCAGATTCAAGAAGATATTGGATTTGATGTTATAATTCCTTGACTTCAATTAGAGATAAGTGATAGTTTTGGGAATTGGGAATAGAATTGAAGCCATATGCTTTTGGACTTTTGTTGCCAGTATTCCTCTTCTAGTTTGCAGGCTGAATGAAGAGCATGGTGCAAATTTTCTTCTTTTTCTAGAAGTTCTCAGGTTATTGTTGTTTCTTCCATATTGGTTTCAAGAGTTTTTAGATTTTGTTGGGCTTCCAGATGAGATTGCATGGGGGATTTCTTCTCTTTTGCCCATATTTTGAGGTTTTTTTCAACCCTTAGGAGCTTTTCTTCCCAAACGAAGAATGGGGAGTCAGTGATCGGAGCATTCCATTGTTCCCAAATTATTTAGAAGAATCCCTCATGCTGAATCCATAGAGGGCTAAAGCGGAAAGGGATTAGACCTGCAATACCATATTTTTTGAATTCAAGCAGGATGGGATTGTGATCTGACTCACCAAAGGGGGTGATTTTGGAGAGGGGTGCCAATGTGCCTAAATAATAATTTTGTTGAATTTTTTGTGGGTTAAGTGGATAGGGGCTTTGGGGATTAGGTTATTTAGGGATTTGAGGTCTAGGGATTAAGGTTTGAAGGATTAGGGGTTATCGTTTAAGGGATTAAGGGTTAATGGATCATGGGTTACACTTTAAGGGATTAAGGGTCAATGGATAATGGATTTGGGGCTTATGGGTTAGGTAGTTTAATGGTTAATTGATTAGGGATTATATATGGTCAAGGGATTAATGACATCCATCAACCCTTAGTACACATAATCATTGAGATACCAATACCAATACCAATACCAATACCATACCATTTCATACCAATACCAATACCAATACCAATACCAATACCATACCAATACCATACCATTGCATACCAATACCAATACCAATACCAATACCAATACCATACCAATACCATACCATTGCATACCAATACTTATACCATTTCATGGCAATGGTATGCATACCAATGTCATACCAATACCAATACCATACCAATATAAATACCATACTATACCATACCAATACCAATACCATACTAATATCAATACCACACTATACCATACCAATACCAATACCAATACCAATACCATACCATACCAATACCAATCCCATACAATACCAATACCAATACCAATACCAATAACAATACCAATACCAATACCAATTGCAATACCATACCATACCAATACCAATACCATTGCATGGAAATGGTATGCATTAGCAATGATATGCATACCAATACCAATACCATTGCATACCATTGCATGGAAATGGTATGCATTGACAATGATATGCATACCAATGTCATACCAATATCAATACCATACTATACCATACCAATACCAATACCATACTATAACATACCAATATCAATACCATACTATACCATACTAATACCAATACCAATACCAATACCAATACCAATACCATACCAATAGCAATACCATACTATACCATGTCATTCCAATACAAATACCAATCCCATACCATACCAATACCAATACCAATACCATTGCATGGCGATGATATTGACACCTCCTCTTCCTTGTGTGAAGCTTTGCTACTAATATTGCTTGCATGAATGAAATCATCATCATAATATTTTGTTGGTGTATGTGTTAATGTACACAAATGGTTTTCCAAGGTACAAAAACTGTTAATGGAAGTGTGCTTCACAAGATACAACCTTTATCAATAGGTTTTCTTTTTATTTGTTTTGTTCATCTCAAGATGTTATTAACCCTCAAATGACAATAAGAATTAAAAGTTTCATCAGAACTAGATGAGTTCCATGCACCTTTCATTAATGACCTCTTATTTGCAATTAATGTTGTGATTCTTTTAAAATGGGGACTCTGATGACTGTTGGAAGTATTCTTGATGGCCCTTGTGATGTGATTCACCATCATGAACTTTGATAGATTTTTAACTTGCCTCCCTTTTAAATACCTTTCTTGTGGGACCTTTCTCTCAGGTATAGATTCTGGTGCACATGATGGCACACTCCTTCAATGTCGGTTAGATTGGTTTTTGCAAACTCCAGTTTCTCCTTTATGTCTTCATCTTATTTTATCATGTGTATACACAAACAATAGAGCATATAAATGCAGACTTGACAAATAGTGGGTGGAAAACGACAACCTCTTCTAGCCTTAGCCTTGTTAATATATTTCTTATGTTTGTCTTTAGTATTTACTCCCATGGACACCTCCTCTTCCTTGTGTGAAGCTCTGCTACTAATATTTCTTGCATGAATGAAATCCTCATCATAATATTTTGTTAGTGTATGTGTTAATGTACACAAATGGTTTTACAAGGTACAAAAATTGTTAATGAAAGTGTGCTTCACAATATACAAACTTTATCAACAGGTTTTCTTTTTATTTTTTATTTTCATCTCAAGATGTTATTATCCCTTAAACGACAATAAGAATTAAAAGTTTCATCAAAACTAGATGAGTTCCATGCACCTTTCATTAATGATCTCTTCTTTTCAAGTAATGTTGTGATCCTTTTAAAATGGGGACTCTGATGATTGTTAGCAGCAAGGCATGAGGTCAAACTTGTGCATCTTTACCAATGTTATAAGTGCATGTTCTCAGTTAGCAAAAATGCAACAGGGTAAGCAAATTCATGTTCAAATAATCAAGTTTGGACTTGATTAAGATATTATTGTTGCAAATTCCCTCATTACCTTGCATGTAAAATGTGGGAGTCTAACCAGTGGATGCCAAATTTTTGAAGAAATGTCACAGCATGATGTAATCTCATGGAATGCTATGATATCAGGCTATGATTTACATGGATATGGAAAAGAGGGGATGAAACTGTTTGAGAAAATGAAACAGGCAGGTGTAATTCCATGCCAGAGAGAAATGTCATATCATGGAATGTCATGATTGCAGGATATGCCCAGCATGGAATGACCAAGGAATCACATCTACTATTTGATAACATCCCTAAAAAAAATGTGGCTTCATGGTCTGCTATGACATCTGGATATGTGCATAATGGTCACAGTGAGGAAGCACTAAAACTATATTCCTTAATGCAAGAGAGAGGCATGAGGTCAAACCTATCCATCTTTACCAAAGCTATAAGTGCATGTGCTCAGTTAGTAGCAATGTAATAGGGTAAGCAACTTCATGTTCAAATCATCAAGTTTGGACTTGATTCAGATATTGTTGTTGCAAATTCCCTCATTACCATGTATGCAAAATGTGGGAGTCTAACCAGTGGATGCCAATTTTTTGAACAAATGCCAGAGAATGATGCATTCTCATGGAATGTTATGATATCAGGCTATGTTTTACATGGATATGGAAAAGAGGGGATGCAACTTTTTGAGAAAATGCAATAGGCAGGTGTAATTACATTCCAGAGAGAAATGTCATATCATGGAATGTCATGATTGCAGGATATGCCCAACATGGAATGACCGAGGAAGCACACCTGCAATTTGATAACATCCCTGAACGGAATGTGGTTTCATGGTCTATATGACATCTGGATATGTGCAGGATGGCCACAGTGAGGAAGCACCGAAATTGTGTTAATGAAATAGAGAGGCATGAGATCAAACCTGTGCATCTTTACCAATGTTATAAGTGCATGTGCTCAGTTAGTAGAAATGCAATAGGGTAAGCATCTTCATGTCCAAATCATCAAGTTTGGACTTGATTAAGATATTATTGCTACAAATTCCCTCATTACCATGTATGAAAAATGTGGGAGTCTAACCAATGGATGACAACATTTTGAAGAAATGCCAGAGCATGATGCAATCTCATGGAATGCTATGATATCATGCTATGCTTTACATGGATATGACAAAGAGGGGATGCAATTGTTTGAGAAAATGTAACAGGCAGGTGTAATTCCAGACCTGATCACCTTTGTTACATTTCTTTCTTCCTGTAACTTGTTTTTTCAATATGAATTTGGTTTTGTACTATCCTAGGAACCTAGATTTTCACAGCCAAACCCCTTTATAATTTTTACCCTTTTTTTATTTTTATTTTTTTCTTCCATGGATGGAAGTGAGATAAAATGGAGTAGGTGTTAATATTATGGTAGTTGCGGGATGTATTTACCTCCACATGTAAAGCTGACGAGAATAGAATATTCTGAGAAGTAAGAAGAAACCCTAATGAGTTGGCTAATAAACCTAGAAGACAAGTCGGCTGAAGAGGATAATTGGTATTAGGTTATTAGCCTACAAGAGAAGTCAGCCAGAAGAAATATTATATACTAAGTAAATAGACACCCATAAATATTAGCCAGAATTAGTATAAATATAGGAGGCCAGTCTTCATTTTGGCAGGCATTCTCAGAATTGCAGAGCAACACTTGTGCACACTACAATTGCCTAGTTTGTGCGCAAGTTTGGAGGAGAGTTGTCATTGCAGCTGTTGCAGCTAGCAGATTACGTTTTGGATTGGACTATCTCTTGGTTATGGTTTGGACTATCTGATCAGTGATTTTTTGGTGCGCTATTCTCGGGGAAAGGTGCACTACCCTTTTTTTGGCTATCTATCCTAGGGTTTTCTTCTGGAGTGATTCTCTGTCAAGGTTAAGGTGCTCAGAGGGTGGTTTAGGCCTATGGTTGGGTGACAATAGTGATATTGTCGATGGTAAAATGAGCACATCCATTATATTCTAACAGGTTATGGGCACACACCTCCTTCATTCAGTCTAACCACTGGAAGGGAGCATAGCCATAAGGATATTAAGCTCATTGAATAACTACTGCTAAGGTTTCTAGCAGGAGCAGTCACTAAAGCACTGTCGCTAGGGTTACTAGCACGTGCAGTTGAAGAAACCCTAACCCTCTCGTTGAGGAACCTTAAGTGAAGGGATTGACCTAATTTCTAGATAGATGAGTGCACCCTAGCCTAGCGCATCTCCTGGTACTCTCAGCAATCCCAGACATCAAGTTTGAGTTTTTGGTCAAATCTAGAGTTGACCAAGTCAAAGTAGCCATGAATTACTCCATGAAGTTAGAAAACAAGTTAGATGGAGCTTCTAACTTCAGAGTGTGGAAGACAAGGATTGACCTCATCCTTGCCAAGATTAAATTGTTTGATATCGTGAAAGGAAAGATCGTGGAACCAGAGTTTGAATAAGGATAAGAAAAGGAACTGCAGAATGTTGCAGTTATGGAGAAGTTCAAAGACAGTGACATCAATGCCATGAGTATCATAGTGGACTCTATAAAATACCACTTGATACCCTACATCTCCCATATTGACTCATTGAAGAAGATGTATGATGCCCTAACAAACCTCTTCTTAGTCAGAAACATTGGATAAGTAATGAGTATGAAGAATGAGCTCCGTGACATGAAGATGAATGATGATGATAGCATAACATCATACTTTGTGAGGATCTCTCAGTTAAGATATCAACTACAAGCTATTGAAGAGATCATCTCAGAGAAGGAACTGGTAAATATAGTACTGAATGATCTTCCCAAGACATGGGATTCATTTTCCGCAAGCATGAACACAAGGAAGGCGTATCCTACATTTGAAGAACTTTGGACTTGTTGTACTCAAGAAGAATCAAGGATCAGTGAAAAAGAGAAACCCCAAAAGAAGTACGATGATCAAGCGTTTACAACAAGATTCAAGAATTTCAGGAACAAAAGGAAGTTTGGTTCAAGGAAGAATCCAAATCAAGAGAAAGACATGTTAGAAATACAGTGCTTCAATTGTCGAAAGTGTGGTCACTAAAAGAATCATTGTCCTAAGATAAAGAAAATGAAGGTGACACACGAAGCATCAGTTGCCGAAGAAAAGGAACCTACAAAGAAGACCAAGCAGGATAAAACAAACTTCTTCTTCTAAGACAAGGTAACAATACTCTTCAGAGTTCTTGTACATACCATATTTTATGAACATATCTTGCAAATCTACTTCTTAGAAGATAGTTTGTTCAAAGAGAAACTATACCTATGGAAGAAACAAAAAGGATTTCTATCATTATGAATACAATTCAGACAATACAAATGAAAGGATGAAGTACATCAAAAAATTCATGTGGAAGTTATTACATAAGTAACAACTGCAAGATAAGCCAAAATCAGAATCAATCTTGAAGTAAAAGAGAAGAAGTAAAAGACAGGAAGAAGTCAGTAATCAATAAGAAATTGGAGAAAGACTTATGACACCTTGCACAAGGCAATAAGGATGCATACAGAAGCGTGGATTATGGAGGGAGCCGACTATATATTTCCAAAAGAAAAACATGCACTCATACATGAAGAAAGGATTAGGAGGGAGATAATCCTATGATCCATTGAAGACAATGAAGTATATATCCATGGTAGCAGCCATGAAAGGAAGTACGTGTTTAGTTCAACCTTAGAAGAAGTCTTCTTCGAAGAGCAGCCTTAAAGTATCCCTGGTTGTCCATTCACATCCGTGATCATATGATGAAAGAAATAAGTGGAATCTCTAGGGCATGGAATCTATAAGAAACTCCATGGACCCAAGAGCTAAAGAGAAACATGAGGAAAAACATGAATATTCCAGGAAAGAAAGAAAATCCAGAACAACTAGTGATTGTATCAAGAATCACAAGATTACCAGCCTAATATGAACTCACTAAAAGAAATCTAGTAAAGGAATTGAAAGTTGTGATGAAGAACAATGTATAGAAGACTTATGAATGAAAGCACTGCAAGATCTAGAACTAGAGGTTCTCCCATATGGAGGGAGAATACTATGATGATTACTCGTTCCAGTAATCCAGACATACCTCTACATGAGTCATTATATCATCTCCAATATCCATGGGTTGGAGCTCTACATCAGATGAATGCAAAGACTATTCTCCAGAGAAATTGAACAAAGAGCGTATAAAGAGCAACCTCAAGGATTTGAGGTATACCAAACAGAGACCCTTGTATGCAGATGGAAGAAGACAACTTGGTGGAGAAACTCCAATGCACAGCAGAAGTGTGGTGAAGATTTTATATAACATAAATATTTAATCAAAATGATTACTCAGAAGATCAGGATGATGGATTCCCAATCCATGACAAAGATCTCACGATGACAGAAGAAGTGCCACATGGATATGTTCTAGTTTTACCCTTGCCACGATGTTGTGAGTTAGCAGGAACCAAAGAGGAATCCAACAATGATATACTTTATTGATCAAAGCTATATGAAGTCTTCAGAGAAGATCAGTGTTCCAGACCGAAGTACATTTGAGATCAAGCATTACATTATCCATGATGAAGTACAGAAAGGAGAAACTAGTTCTCCAATACATATCTCCAGAGATGAGTAGATAAGAAAACATTTTGGTAAAGATTTTGTCCAATATGAGAAAGAGTTTGCATACTCAAGCTGGAGCTCATGGAGACGACTTCCGTATTGAAAAAGGAAGAGATGACTCCTAGGTTGGGAGGGAGCACTAATGTGTTATTGATTGATGG
>JASDQU010420165.1:0-10181 GCA_032191745.1 Picea mariana
TGAGAGCACCAACTCTCTGGTTTCTCTAGCACCCACTAGAAGGACGCACCAACTCCCTGAGTGTTCCAGCACTAACTGGATGGAAGCACCTACTTCCACTTATACAAGCATCAACTTGCATATGGAAAAATCTATGTTTTCCCAAGCACCACCGTACCACCCTATTTTTCTAGCCACAACTAGATGGAAGCTACAACTCCCAATATTCAAGTACCAACTCAAATATTAGAGGACCACAGTCCTCCCTAGCACCACCCTACCTCCCTGGTTATGAATAAGTGATTGAAAAAAAAAACAATACAGGTGTCTCAATTCTTACCCCTTCTTTTCTCTTCTGTAATTCTTCTCTGCTTCAAAAATTGTTCTGCAATTCTTCTCTACTTCATGCTATTTTTCTCTACTTCATGCTATTCTAGTATTCTGCTCTTACTTATGTCTGGTCAGCAACTGTTACTCATCTCTAAGATTTATCTCAAGCTCTGCAGCCTTTAATTTTACTCTTCTTACCGTTCATCACATTTGTCTGGTTAGAACAACCAACCTTACAGATTCACTTCATGTCTCCTTTTATTCACACACGCCTCATCAGTTACACCTCGAATCTTCTTGGGAAAAAATGCCTCAACAACTGAATCGCCAACCGATCAAGAATCATGAATCCATTTTGTTAACTGAATCATAACTGATTAATTAACTGTGAAGTGCAACAGTAGTCCTCCCATCATACTCAAATTCACCTGCACCATTGGATTAAATCGGTAGGGTTTTGTGTTTATCTCATATGCCCACTAGCTATGACCGAGCGTTAAACAAAATTTGAATTTCGTGATCTCGCATCTTGACATTCCTATGATAAAGGATCTCAACACTCCAATTCACGATCGTCGAGACTCCAAGATGGAGCTTAACACCTCTAGCTTCTTCCCTCATGTGACCACCGGCGGTGACCACAAGCTGCGCCAAAAAGGTGCTTCATATTTCGTGAACTTATAAACTTCATCGATCCTGATCAACAGTCGAGATATCCAATGATCTGACGGTCCAAATCTCATCGCTATCTCGCATATCACAATTCCTATGATGAAGGGTCTTTATGCTCCAAGTCGTGATCACCGAGACTCTAAGATGGAGCTTAACACCGCTAGCTTCTTCCTCCATCTTCCACAGATGTAACCACTGGCTGTGACCATAGCCTTATTCAAAAATGCATTTTGCACTTTTGCACCTTGGGTATTCTGTGATGAGTCCTCTCGACTCTCCATGTTACGAACTCTGAAATAGAGCTTGGTTTCTCTATCTCTACTCTCCAGCTCTCGACGATGTGACCACGAGATATGCTCGCCAATCAATCGAGCACTTTGTTTCTTTGACTTTCTAGTCAGCAAAAATGACGATCTTTTGCCATATGTCCCTCTTGGATCAACATTTAAGATCTTATTGCAATTTCGCAACTTCACGGGCCTTCATCAGGCCTGATCAACAATCCACGATCTCAATGGTTCGATGGTCTAGATCTTTTCATGATCTCGCATATCGCGAGTTCCCACACCATGCTCTGTTGACTCATCCAATGTGCAAGTCAATGAAATTCCAATCGCTTTCCATGTGTCCTATGACTGCAACATTCAGGTTTGTTATCGTGATTTTGCATATCATGAGTTTGAACCTATTTCCTTTGGATTTCCCGATCTTCGAAACTCTTAAATGAAACCTTTGTCGTGCTTTGACTGCTTTCTTCTTCTAATCTTACATTTTTGTTATTGCCATTATCGCTATGCTACTGATAGTGTTGATCTTCGCCATTTGATCGTGTTGATGTTCACCATCTGATCATGCTAATGTTCACCATCTGATCGTGGTGATCTTCACCATCAATGACAAACATGCATACTTTGCCTCTATCTAAAAACATGCCAACATAGGCCTTGGTGATTCAATAATGACCGAGCTTCGACATAAATATGATTTGAGGCCAAGAGAAAAAATTTCTACAAACATTCCACCAAAAATGATTTTATCACGAAACAAAGAAAATGAGGCAGTAGTTACAAAATCATCAACTGAAATGAAAGTTGCCCGAGTAAAGCAAGCTGAAAAGAAAGAAGTACAGACTAAGAAGCCAGAAAATATAGAAGTTGAAGTTCAAACCAGGGAAATTGAAAAAACAATTGGGACTTTCAATTTAGAGAATGAACTTAACAAAATTAAAATTCCAATGCCTCTGGTTGAACTTGCTAGAAACCCAATCTATAAAAACAAATTGCTAAAGAGATAAATTTTTCTGATGTTGAATGTCAAGATGATGTTATCAATTTGCAGGATGAGAAACCTACAATCATGTTTGGACCACATTGAAAATAGAAAGGATTATGTTTCTCCTTTCTATATTACACTAATTGCGCATGATCATTTACTTCACAATTGTATGTTAGACTCAGGAGCTTCTCATAATTTAATGCCTAAGATTATCATGGAAAAATTGGGCCTTGAAATCACCAAACCTTATCAAGATTTATATTCATTTGATTCTAGAGAGGTTAAGTGTCTGGGTATGATTAAAGCTTTAGTTGTAAACCTTGCTCAGGTTCCTTTGAAAATCATTCTTATGGATGTGGTTGTTGTTGATGTTCCTGCCAAGTATGGCATGCTCCTATCCAGATCTTGGGGTGCCAAGCTAGGAGGATCGGTTCAGTTAGACATGACATATGCTACAATTCCAATTTTTGGTGGACAGTTTACCCGATTGTATAAAGAAACTAGACTAGTTTATACTGTAAGTGACCCTCAAAACCCTAATAACTATTGAGTCTATGTTGTTGATCAAGACATAGGAAATTGTATAGTATCCATACATGACGATTTTGAAGAATGTATAGAAGAAGAAAATAAAAAAATAGAAATTTCAAAGAAAAATATAAATGTTAGAGAAGAAATGTGGAAAATGTTCTTTGATGGTGCTTCATCCTATGAAGGAGCGAGAGCCAGATTTTTATTTGTGGCATCGAGTGATAATTATGTTATTCCTTTCACTTATATATTACAATGGGAGGTCGATTACACAAATAATGTTTGTGAATATGAAGCTTTAGTTTTAGGATTAGAAGCTGCAAGAAAATAAAAAATCGAACAATTGATAGTTTATGGAGATGTCGAGCTCATTGTAAAACAAATAAAACAACAATATCAAGCTAAGCATCCGAGATTGAGATCGTATAAGAATTGTTCTTGGGATCTAATGGAGAATTTATTCTTCTCTTTTAATATTCACTCTATTCCAAGAATGCAAAATCAACAAGCTACTCTTTAGCCAAAGTTGTTGCAACTTTCGTACAACCTAATGTTTTGAAGCTAAAGTATCATATTGAGATGAGGCATAGATCTTTGATTCCAAACAATATTCAACACTAGAAAGTATTCAAAGATGATGAACAAATCAAGAAGTTCTTGGAAATGGTAGATGATTTTTCTGAGACCCACATAGATCAAGAAAATCACAATGAACTTGCTTGGATTATGTAGGAAGGAGAAAATCTGGAAAAGTTCCAAGATAAAATTGCAAATCACTGCATGCTCTTACTAAAAAACAATCAAATTTCCAGAGGTCTTATCCATATAGAAAGTTTATTTGACCAAGATGATATACCTTTAAATTCTACTTTGTGACCTCAACCTGAAGAATTTGAAGATTTTAATGTAGGAACGAATGAAGATCCGAAAATGGTCAAAATATCAAAATATCTTCTGGCACAAATAAAGAGTAAATATGATGAGTTACTTAAACATTATAAAGATGTTTTTGCATGGTCTTATGATGATTTAAAGACTTACGATAATTCTTTTATTGAACACAAGATTCCCTTAAAACATGGTATTAAGCCTTTCAAGCAGAAGCTGAGACAGATAAACCCAATTCTTCTGCCAGTAATAGAAAAGGAGGTTAAAAAACTCCTTGATGAAAAAATCATTGTTGCCCTTAGATACTCTGAATGGGTGGTCAATTTGGTCCCTGTCAGGAAGAAGAATGGTGAAATAAGACACTGTGTTTATTTTAGGAACTTAAATCAGTCTTCTCTTAAAGATAACTACCCACTCCCAAAAATGGACCATGTTTTAGAGAAGGTGGTAGGGGATAACAAAATTTCTATGATTGATGGTTTCTCAGGATATAATGAGATTTTTTTTCATGAAGATGATAGAGAAAAGATTGCATTCACTACTCCATGGGGAACTTTCATGTATGATAAAATGCCTTTTGGTTTGATGAATGCACGAGAAACTTTCCAGAGAGCAATGGATATCACATTTGTAGGTGAGAAAGATAAGTTTGTTTTTATTTATCTAGATGATCTCACAATTTTTTCCAATTCCGATGCAGAACATTTGGTACACCTCAAACAAACTTTTGACAAATGTAGAAAATTTGGTTTGTCTCTTAACCCCAAAAAATCACACATTGCCATGAAAGAAGGTAAACTTTTAGGTCATATAGTTTCAAAAGATGGAATTAAGGTTGATCCTAAACGAGTTGAGGCTATTGACCTGATTAATATTCCTAGAAATAGAAAAGAAATTCAATCTTTTTTAGGAAAGATAAATTTTTTGAGGAAATTTACTCCTAACTTTGTTGAAATAATCAAATTGACTACAGATATGCTAAAAAAGAATAGTGAAGTAAAATGGACTACAGAAGACAAAGCATCTTTCGAGAGTGTTAATAAAGCCATAGGATAATCACCATTATTGGTAAGTCTTGACTATACAAAATAATTTTTAATCTTCTCCTTTGCTTCTGAACATACTATTGCAGCAGTGCTCCTTCAGAAGAACGAAGAAGGATTCGAACAACCAATAGCCTTTTTCAGCAAGAGTCTCAGAGATGCAGAGCTAAGATATGACATTCTCGAAAAACAAGATTATGTGATGGTGAATGCTCTCAAGGCTTTTTGAACATATGTCTTACACTACAAAATAATTGCTTATGTACCAACAAATGCAATTAACGATATCTTGATTCATCCAGACAGTGATGGAAGAAGAGGTAGACGATTGGCTAAAATTCAAGAGTTTGACTTAGAAGTGAAACCAGCCAAACTAGTGAAAGGCCAAGGTCTGGCAATTAGCCGAATCAAATTTTAAAGCACTTGGAATAAATAACTTTGAATCACATGATTCACTCCTAGGTATGGAGGAGATTGATGATCAAGCACCCATTATTCAGATTGAAGAAAAAAATTCCTCCTCATCTTGGTACAGTGATATTGTTATATATCTCCTTACTCTTGAATGTCCAAGTGACATGACTCCTTAAAAAGAAAGAACTTTAAAGTTACATGCAATTAAGTATTGCATTATTGATGGAAAGCTATACTAGAAAGACCCTTTGGGTTTTATATTATGTTTCCTTGATAGAATCTGAAACATAAGGTGTCATTGATGAATTTCATGAAGGAGTATGCAGAGGACACCATGCTTGGAGAGAAACAACTTACAAAATTTTAAGGGAAGGATAATATTGGCCAAAATTATTTATTGATGTAAATGCAAGGGCCAAAGCTTGCAATTCATGCTAATTGTTTGTTGGTAAGAAAACTCTTCCTGCCCTACCTTTAATTCCAATAAAATTTGAAGCTCCTTTCCAACAATGGGGCCTGGACTTCATTGGATAAATTCATCCACAATCGAGTGTTCAACATAGATGGATTCTAAATGCTACTAATTATTTTACGAAATGGGTTGAAGCCATTCCAACTCGGAATGCTACATATTCAGTAGTGATAAACTTTTTGGAAGAAAACATCCTAGTAAGATTTGGTTGTCCTAGAAAAATAGTTATTGATAATGCTTAGGCTTTTAAATCTATTGCAATGATCAATTTCTGTCAGAAATACAATATTATTTTAGGTCATTATACAACTTAGTATCCTCAAGGAAATGGGTTGGTTGAATCATCTAACAAGAGTTTGATGACTATAATCAAGAAATTTTTGACAGAAAACAAAAAATATTGGCATACACACTTAAAATACGCCCTATGGGAAAACCGAATTGGCACCAAAAAATCTATAGGTATGTCTCCTTTCCAATTACTCTATGGTACTGATCTTATTCTTCCTATTAATATTTCTCTTCCCGTGATGAAGCTCCGAAAGGATGCGAATCAAGAACCAAATGATGTTACGAGAAGAATAGATCAAATCATCGAAGTTCAAAAAAACAGAGTAGAAGTGGATGATAAGATCCAAAAATACCAGGATAATATGAAAGCCCTTTTTGATTAAAAAAAACTAAAGACAAGGAGTTTCTTCCTGGTGATTTAGTTTTAAAATGGGAAGCTAGAAAGGAAGATGCAAGGAAACATGGAAAATTCGATTATCTCTGGTTCGAACCTTTCAAAATCACAGCTGCTGAGGGAAAAAACTCATTCTCACTAGAAAATCTTAATGGAGAAATTCTTGACGCTCCGATCAATGGGCGTTATTTAAAACATTTTATGGAGTATTTACATTTTATATATCGGATTGGATTGACATTGGCATTTTAGTTTTCAATTTTTTCTCTTCTTTTTGTAAATTACCCGAGTCATTTGATCATTTGTTGTAAATATTTTCAATAAATTTATGATTGCTTGACATCATTGAAACGAAAAATAAAAACATTTGTATCACATATCATCTTTATTCTACAGGATTTCCTGATATTTTTCATTTTATTCCTCTTGCAGAATAGATCTTGTTGAACAGAAGATGAGGCTGAATAAAAACTCGACACTCATTTTTCAAGCATTTGATTTCTCTAAAAACAGGTGATAAATTAATAATCTACCTTGCTGAAAATTCAAAAGGAAAATAATCTATGAGTTCCTACTCTTCTTATAGTTCAAATAAAATTTAAAAATTTCTTTTTGAAATGAATGTGAAGGAAGTTTTTCTCATGATAATATTATCACTTGACCTAAAAATCAGAGAGGTATAAAATTTTAATTTGAAGTGTCATGCTGATAAATTCTTAAGGACAACTCTGAAATAAAAATAAAATAATGATAAATAAGATCGAAGGAAGTCTGAACTAAATACACAAACTTCTGTAGGATTAGGATATTTTTAATTTAGATCATTCAAGTCTGTGATTGGGTCACTTTTACCTATCCCCAATTTCTTACCCACTTCAGATTTTCTTTCTCCTTTATTATTTTCTTTTAGTATTCATACAAAGAAAGAAACTTACCTTGACTCTGAAAACTTAAAAAAATATTTTCAAAACAAGATTAGGAGAAAACCTTTATTTTCCTTTGATTTTAATCAAAAAAGTATGTCTAGGTTAATACTGATAAATTTAGCTCTGCTATCGGACTTTAAACTGACTAATTTGCTCAAGGTTGATCCCTGAAAAGATTAAAATTCCCATAAAAAATTTCCTATAGGTGAAGGTGTATTGAAAACCAGAAGAAAGTTAGTTTCAGAGTATTCTCAAAATTGTTGACAGACCTTCTTTTCAGTCTAAAGATTCTAAAAATATATCATCTCTTGTATGTTACATACAAATTGATTGCCCCCACTTTAAAATATTAAATGTAAGACTGATGGTGAAAGGAAATTCATAATTTTATTGCCCCCATCTTGTCCAAAAGATATGATGAAAGGAAGTTTGTATATCTATTGCCCTCATCTCAGCAAAATGAAAAAGTGTTAATTAAAGTGGTGAAAGGAAATTCAATGGGAGAAGTAGATAACTTCACCAGGGTATTGAATAGGCTCACTGGCAGTGAATAAATATCTATGATATCTGTAAGGCTTCCATACATATCTATATATCATACTCAATTATCTAGTTCTCTTTCCGGTGATATTTACATCGTGAACCAACTAGGGATTCCCTAAATAAATATGTTACATTTGCTTAACCTTGAAGCGAACAAAGTCGGTTGGAGATGATATTTTAGTTAAAGTTATTTTGATTATCATATACAATTCTGAAATCAGTTTTAGGAAATGTAAATTTTAAATAGCCTAACTTGAGATCAATCATTAAGTATGTTTTGAAGGTTTTTGAGATTTGGTTAACTTCGTTTTTCTATGTACGATTAATTCTTAAATAAAAATGGAAAATGTTTCTCAAAAAGAATTAATGACTCCATTTACCCAATAAAGGCACTTGGTATACTGTTCTTTCACACCTCACAGGATTCCACAATTCCCAGATGGAGCCTATGTTAGAAAACGTATAATTTTGAGCTTTTGAACTTTATATTTTGCCTCTTAGAAATAAAAAATTTACCCAAAAAAGAAAAAAACTTAGAAGGTGGCCTTTTAAAATTAAAATAAATCCATTGGTTATTATTTATCAATAAAGCGCTTACAATATCTATTGTCAATGAGTTACTCTAATATGATAGAATGACCCTAATAATCCCCGAAGTTTAGAAGTTGTCTGAGTTTTAAAAGAAAATCTTTAACGGTCACTTCGGAGCTTCGCGCTTCGAGTATTCCAAAAAATATAAAAAACAAAAACCCCAAAAATATGAAGTCCTGAAGATAGTCACTCGTGATAATTCCTAAAGGACTTATGGACGAGTCATAGGACACATGTCCTTTAAAAATATTTTCTTGGGTTGACACGTGGCACTTATTTTCGACATTTATGTCGGATGATTCACATGTTTTTAAGTGGCACGTGGCACCTCTCTTTTCTTGACATGTCATCAAGAATGAAATCATCTCTGCCACATCACTCCGAGAGATTGATCTTCGGGAGTTTTTTATTTCACAATCCCCGAAGTATCAAAGCGCTAAAGCATTGGATATTACAAAAAGTAAAAAAGGGTTTCAAAGAGTTAATAAAGCAGTTAACAGCTTTAATTAGTCATGATTAAGTGTTAATTAATCACCCTGCAGTTTCGGGTTTCAGAAAATTTATCTTGTGCTATATTCAAAAATTCTAAATTCTGAACTTTCGAAATACTTAAAGTTAATACAACATTTTAAAACATGATTAATTAAAACATAAAAGTGATTACTTAGAGATTAACTTCTCCACGAATTCGGCCTTCAGGAAAATTTTGAACTGTCATAATCAATACTTCTAAACGTTGAACCGTCGAAGTATTAATGACATTTACGATTGATTAAGGTTAATGATTTCAAATAGAGATTGTGAATCACCGGGTAATAAACTCCATTAAGTTTTTAATAAATTATTTGTCAATAGATCTAGATGAAGATCAATAGACTTTTTTGAATAAATAACTTTGAATTTCAAAATCATTTTACCATTTGCAATTAGCATTTTTTATTCACTGTAGATCTTACAGACTTCTCTTGTTATAGGTAAGCTAGTTCTGTTTCCTTGAGGATTATGGTGCCACAAAAATACACAAAGAATCTTGATGCATCAGGTGATGATTCAAATCCAAATGGAGATGTTCTATTCAACACAACTCTGTGAGTTACAGATGCCATTAAGACTTGGAAGAAGGTTTTTGATATCTTAGAGAATGAGATTATTAATTGTCCAGATGACTCTGTCGAGGAAGACGACGAGTCCTTCGTAGCTAAACTTAGATCGGTAGCATAGTCATAACTGCATAATATTGTTGCATGGCCTAGAATCATACCCTACAATGATATGCTAAATTGGGCTTTGGAACATGTTGACAGCCAAACCAAGAGCATCATCAACCAACATCAGACCGTCGTCGTCTCTTTCCAACCAGAGTATCTACAAGTAATGTAAAATCTTTCCCCTACACCTAAATATACTTACAATGCAATATTTCTTCTAGATTTTGAAAGAAGAGAATGCACTCAATACGATATAAATGGTCATGATATAATCAATACCTAGTGGGGACATCCATAAAAATTCAGAGACGACGCTCAAGGTATGTATGCCACGACGTCCTTATATGATCATATGTTATATATATACATGATGCTCTGTCGTTTGTTTGGGAAAAAGAACCATGCGCATTTCTCAGTTGAGTGAGTAGCCATAATGAATGAAGTAGCTGAGGGTTATATCTTCAATTGTGCTAAAATGCTATCTGATAATTTGGCCAAGGAAATTGTTGAGTATAAATCATCAAAATCAAAAGGGAAACCTTCTCCTTTTTACATGTCAACTTATATTATGGATGCCATTTGTTTCATGATCCCATTCCCCTGATGAATTGGAGTTTGACCACG
>JASDQU010420166.1:0-10181 GCA_032191745.1 Picea mariana
TAATATTTAATCATAAATTCACTTTTAATACTAAAATGAATAAAGTGGAAAATAATAATGTGAAACCCAAATGTATTTATGAAAATGGTATGATGAAGGTTTAATGGGGCGATGAAATGTAAGGAATAGTGAAGGGAAAGGTGGATGAAAATATGACATTTCTGAGTCCCAACACCGACATGCATGGGAAAAAGGAGAAATCATGAATTTTGGGCATAGGTGCATGAGTGAGAAGAGTAATGATTTTATGCATGAAGAGAAGAGACATTGGTGGGAAAGAGACTACCTATGAAACCAAGTTTGTAAACCCTGAAATGATTACCCTGAATTGGCATGGGGAAGTTATTGAACTCACTAAGTGTGAGGGTCACAATTGAGTGCATATTTGGGTGCACACATTAAGCATTGATACAGATGGATATTAGTGGCCACCCACCTATTCCAACTGGCTCCTCCTATCCAATTTTGTTCATCATGTCTTTCTGTACTACTTTATAATTGTAATTTCTACACTTTTGGGGTTGTCTGAAGCCTCACATTCTCTAGGTGGATACAGGTGGCCTCTCAGCTAATCAAACTGGCCTATTTTGTATGTTTTCATGTTATCACATCTTGTTGTACTTTCAAGGCTATTTTGGGGCCCTAAACATTGTTTTTTTGGCTTGCCACAATCAGACTATTGACAGAGTCGAAGTCTAATGGTGGAATGTGTATTTCTCTAAAATACCTTTCCAACAGGCTATCACACGCCTAAAATGGAGGTTGAATGAAAAATTTATGACCCTAGGAAGTTGAGGTACCAAATTACACCAACTTACCCATAGGGCCCACATGACTTTTGGCGTTTCACCTTCTAGGTTTAGGTTTTTGGATTTATAGGATTTTGGAATTCATAAGTAATATGAAAAGGGCCTATGGAGCCTCATTGTAATCCATTCTGCTCAGACGAATGCACGTAGCAGCCACATCTCTTCTCAGAGATATTTACCACCATTCGAGCAAGTTTTAGTTCTACAGCTTTACAGTTTCAGCCTATTTCATTATTTAATAGAAGATATTGTTCACTGAATATTTTTGTTATTCTTCATATATCTATGTTTATGGTATTCAGTCTGTAATTAGTTTTTTTCGCTCCTAAATCTGGATCAGTGGTATCAAAGCAGTCTTCTCTTCATTTATTTTTCTTCATGCATGTCCCTAACAACGTCTGGATACAAAAAGTTGGGACTCAAACCAATCGAGCATTACCAGATCGGTTGTGCCGAGCCCGAGAACAACCCATGGGAGATGAAAAGAAATATTATGGAGCAAGAGATCCTGTTAAAATGTTGCTCAAGGAATCCCTCATGCGAAAAAGGAATGAAATGATGGACAACTTCATGCAGATCCTTCGACAGTTTCCCACGGGGGAAGCATATTCATCAGGCGACCATGAAAACCCCTTCAAGGTACAGGTAAATTTTGATATTCCATTATTTGAAGGATTGATAGATGTGGATGTTGTATATAAATGGTTAAATATGCTCGAAGGATATTTTTCAGTCCACAATTTTTTCGATCGAGAAAAAATCACTTTTGCACTCCTCGAGGTCGTTCCCCATGTTAAAGACCAGTGGGATCCCTACTCTAAGCAAAGGGACGTGGAGGAATATAAAAAAAAATTGGTGGCCCCTACATGGTATTCCTTTTGATACACCATTAAAGAACAATACTACCTTGTTGGAAGCTACAAGGACCAGTACACCAGATGGACCACCCTACGTCAAGAAAGGGACCAGACAGTACTAGACTTCACCAATATTTTCCATACCCTCCACACCAAATTGGGTATCAAATATTATGAACGTCATATGGTGGTCAAATACCGTGGTTGTTTGAATAGATACATTCAAACGGAAATGGAGTTCCTAGACATCACCTCATTAGGCATAGCTTATAGATACGCTGTCAAGATCGAGCAGAAATTTAAGAAGAAACAATGAGAGTTTGGATCTGCAAACCCCTCACAGCTGAAGCAAGGAAAAGGAAACCCTAATCCACACAGCAGAGGACCAAGTCATGATGGTTTCCCTCAGTACAATTTGTCTAAGCTGCAACACAAGAAGGGAAATGAGAAGACAAAGAAGGACACAGGAAAATGGTGTGAGTACCATAAAAGTCCTTGGCACAACACCGACGAATGTCACTCCAAACACTCCCTCATGGATGAGCTGAAGGCTTCTGAGTCAGAGCACGATTCTGATTCCGAGTCAAATCCTAAAGGAGGGAAGCAGATTATTGATGTTGAACCTATTTCCATGGTCACTACCACCAAAGTCTAGCCAAGAGAACCAGAAGAACCAGAGGAATGGGAATGCCTCTTTCACTCGCAGATGTGGGTCAAGGGGGCTCTGATTCACTTCAATGCTAATAGCGGTAGTCAAAAGAACTTGATTTCAATAGAGTTCATCAAGTGTCTTAACCTGCCAATGACACTGCACTCGCAACCCTAAACCATTGGTTGCCTTCGTCAAGGAAGAGATCTTTGTGTCAACCAACAGTGTTGTTTGTCCTATGGCATCAAGCCTTTCAAAGATGAGGTACTGTGTGATATTTCTCCCCTTGAATTTTGTGATGTTCTTTTAGGACAACCATATTTTTGGAAGCATCATGTTGTGTATGATTCTAGACCCCGCAATGTTATTATTACTTTGGGTAGACAATTGCACAGGATCCCATAGGTGGCACCACCTACTATTATTTCTTTAATCTCTTCTAAGCAATGCAGTAAGGTCATTTCATAGACCGACAAGTTCATCTTCTTCGTGATCCATGCTCACAGTAAGAAGAAGGTCATCACCACATCTATGGCCTCTACACAATACCTCTCTTTGCAGCAAAATCAAGTGGATGGGATCATGGAATAATACAGAGACATCTTTGTCTCGCCTACAGGGGTACCGACACACTACCAAGTTAAGAATCCAAATTTTCTGACCCCCAATGCACCTCTACCTAATGGACTAGTCTATCGATGCTCACTGATGGAGAATGACCAAATTAGGCATCAAATCCAAGAGCCTCTTCAAAAGGGGCACATCAGACCCAGATCCTTCCCTTGAGGAAGCCCAATTGTACCGGTGCAGAAGAAGGATGGGACTTGGTGACTCTGCATTGATTACAGAACCTTAAACAAAATCACAGTCAGGAACCTCTATCCCATTCCTGGGATTGATGACCTTATTGACCAACTTAAGGGGGGGAATTTCTTCAGCAAGATTGACCTGAATTTTGGCTACCACCAGGTTCCCATCGAACCAACGGATGTCTAGACTACAACCTTCAAGTCTAAGGAAGGTATCTACAAATGGATAGTCATGCCCTTTGGCTTAAAAAATGCACCAACCACTTTCATGAGGTTTATGGGAGATGTATTAAGACCCTTCACCAACTCCTTTGAGGTAGTGTATTTGGATGACATCCTCATCTTCAGCAGAATGTGGGAGGAACAATTGTGGCATATTCAACAGGTTTTAAGCACTCTGCGATAGCACAAGCTTTATGCCAACTTGGAAAAATGCTCTTTTGGCATGAACGGGGTCCAATACCTGGGCTACATTGTTGATGAGCATGGGATACATGTTGATCCAGATAAGATTCAAGTCATCCATGACTGGTCAGCCCCGGCCACACTAACAAATATTTGGAGCTTCTTAGGACTCACCAATCTTTACCGATGGTTCGTGTTGGGATTCTCCCATATTTCCTCGGCCCTCACCTAGGTGACCAAGGGCGGTGGTGGGGGAAAGTTCATGTGGGGGAAGGAGAAACAATGAGCATTCGAATATCTGAAAAATCGGTTGTTCTCAGCTCCAATACTCTCCTTTCCCAATCTACAACAACCATTCGAGATTGAGACCGATGCATCTGACTATGTTGTGGGACCAGCTCTCACTCAGCACGGGCATCCGGTGGCATACCATAGTGAGACACTCTCTGATATTGTTCGTAAATACCCCACCTATGACAAGGAAATGTATTCCATTGTACAAGCCTATAGTCAATGGAAAAATTACATTATGGGGACAAAGACGATCATACACACCGATCACAAGCCTCTGCAGTTCATACAGACACAAGGGAAATTGAAGAACGATCTCCATCATAAGTGGTCCACCTACCTGCAACAGTTCCATCTCAACATAAAGTATAAGATAGGTATATCCAATCATGTCGTTGACTGCCTCAGTCGGCCTCATGTGGCTACACTTACCATTATTGTGATCCATTCCTATGGACATGAAACATTGGAGTGTCCCCAACTTTACCAGTAAGATCCGAACTTCACCACCACATATCATCTCTTGGGTACAATCACCACTGTCACTGATTTTCTCATTTAAGACGGAATCTTATGCCACCTAGGCCATCTCTATGTTCCTACAAGTGAGTGTGAAAATATTATTTGGGAAGCCAACTACAGTCGGGTGGTAGGGAATTTTGACGTAGAAAAAACTGTGGTTGTCCTTCAGAAACATCTTTTTTGGCAAAAACTTCAACTGGACATCAAAAAGTATATCAGATCTTGCACTGCCTGCGCCATTGCCAAGCTGACTATCAAGAAGCAAGACTTATACACCCCTCTTCCTATTCCTGAGAAGCCATGGGAGTCCATCTCCATGGATTACATGTCTGGTTTGTCATCCACCAAGCATGGAAATGACTGTGTGTTTGTGGTTGTTGATCAGTTTTCAAATATGGCCATCCTCACAGCCTATAAGAAGACTGTCACAATGTTGAGTTGTAATATTGAGTTGTAATGTTGACTGTCACTAAAGTGTAATGTTGAGTTGTAAATGAAGTCTTAAGTCTAGTTTTATTTTAGAACTAAAGTGTAATGTTGAGTTGTAACTAAAGTCTCAAGTCTAGTTCTATTTTCGAACTAAAGTATACCAATCTCAAGTCTAGTTCTATTTTCGAACTAAAGTGTAATGTTGAGTTGTAACTAAAGTCTCAAGTCTAGTTCTATTTTCGAACTAGAGTATACCAGTCTCAAGTCTAGTTTGAACTAAAGTATGAAGTTGAGTTATGATTAAAGCAAGCAAACAAGTTACTATTTTGAGCCTCTCCTCTTCTCCTCTTAGGCCTATATAAGCAGAGGTCGACCCCTCTCTTCAATACAGTTTTGATATGCAGGTTAAGGGTGAAGCAATAGAGGCGCATATGAGTGATAAAGAGGAAGCATACCAAAGAATCATATCAATGTTGTATATCATCAATAGAGGCAGCATATTAGAGGTGTATTTCAGCAAGGTCTCTTAGGTCTTTGTCAGGTCAGAGTCATCTTGGCAAGCTCTTTAAGAGTAGAACATTCATGGTGGATATTTGTAAGTGATCATACATTATTAATGCAATAAAGGAATATCATTTGTTGGGGTTTCTCTCCCTGTATAGGGTTTCCCCAGGGTATATGTGTTTTTGATGTGCATGCTTATTTATCTACATAGTTATTGCTATTTAGTTATGGTTTGGTATTGTTTAAGTGTATTAAGCTGGAATCAAAGTGTTGAAGAAAATAAAAGAATTAATCCGCATAAGAAATCAAGCTCATAATTTAACACTTTCCACCCCCAAACCGATGGCCAAACCGAGGTCGTCAATCAGATGATTGTACACATCCTACACATGTACAATTATAAGCATCCTCATACATGGGACGATATTCTCCCATATGTCCAACACAGTTACAATAGGACTATCCATAGTTCCACTGGCCATATCCCATTTAAGGTGGGTCTGGGATTCCAACCCTTGGGACCCATTGATGTTGCACTTCCTCTTGCCACTACACAGATAGACTCTTCTCCTGATCAATCTATAGTCGAAAAAGCCACCAGATTCATTGAGCGGATTCAGCACATCCTCCAACAGGTCCAGGAGATTTTGTAGAAATCCAATACCAAGTATAAGAAATGCCATGCTAAACATAGGGTACCACACCAGTTTCAGGTTGGCGACAAAGTCTGGTTACATTTGCAGAAGGAGCGTCTCACCGGGCCCCATCAGAAGATTTGACCACTTCATTATGGGCCTTACACTATCACCAAGGTTGTGGGTAGCAATGCTTTTGAGCTCAACACTCCACCCTTCCTTGGTTTGCATCCAGTATTCAATGTGGACCTCCTTCATCCATATTTTCCACCATTATTAGACACTTATGATATTGTCAAACATTTGAAACCAATAGAGCTCAACCTTGACTGCATGGAACAAGCATCCAACGATCATATAGTGGACACACAAGTCAAGGGCACTCGCCAATAGCAAATCTATCTTTATCAGGTTGTTAAGGCAGGGCAACTCCTACACCAAGGAAAGTGGCTCACCTGGGGACAAATCCAGCAGAATTTTGCTCACCTAACGGGGGAACTCAGCACAATGGATACCATTACTTCCTAAGGGGGGAGGATTGATCCAGATGGATATTGGTGGCCACCCACCTATTCCAATTGGATCCTCGTGTCCGTTTTTGTTCAACACATCCTTTTGTATTGCTTTATAATTGTGAGTTATACACTTTTGGGACTGTCTGAAGCCTCACACATTCTCTAGGTGGATACGGGTGGTCTCTCACCTAATCCAACTGGATTTCTTTGTATGTTTTCATGTCAGCACATCTTGTTGTACTTTCAGGGTTGTTTTGGGGCCCTTAACATCGTTTTTTTGGCTCACATCAATCAGACTGTAGACTGAGTCAGATTCTGACAATAGAATGTGTATATATTTGAAATACCTTTCCAACGGGCTATCACGCACCTAAAACGGAGGTCGTATGAAAAAGTTATGACTCTAGGAAGTTGAGGTACCAAATTACACCAACTTACACATAGGGCCCACATGACTTTTGGTGTTTCACCTTCTAGGGTTAGGTTTTTGGATGTATAGGGTTTTGGAATTCATGAGAAATATGAAAAGGGCCTATGGAGCCTCATTGTAATCCATTTTTCTCATGCGGATGCGCGTAGCAGCCACATCTCTTCTCAAAGATAGCTACCACCATTCGAGCAAGTTTCAGTTCTGTAGTTTTATGTTTTCAGCCTATTTCATTATTTAATAGAAAATATTGTTCATTGAATATTTGTGTTATTATTTCTATCTCTATGTTTATGGTATTCATTCTATAATCAGTTCGTTCCACTCCTAAATCCGGATCAATAAGGGAAGGGAATCACTCAGGGACTATGGAGCAATGAAGGGATCTCCTTATGTGTTGTGCAATCCAGTAGAAGAGCACCTAAAATTCATGGAGGCCCTATACTCAGTGGGGGAAAGGATTACCTTACTTAACTCTTACCTATGAGAGAGTATTTCTAAATTTTCTTGGCGGTATCATGTTTTGGCTAGGGAGTGGCCAATTGTAAAAATATTTAGTGCAATTGATCCTACGGTTGAGTGGAAACATTCTCACCCTTAGTTAGTTTGTTGGTAGTTTTCACAATGCAGATAAGTGTTTATATCTTGCTATGAAATTTTATTACCGTCCATATTACATTTAGAATTATTCCTACATTATTGATGAGAAATTTGTGTGGGAAGTTCTGGGAAGGAGAGTATGGGAAAAGGTAATAAAATTTTCTATTGTTGCTTTTGGAATTCAACCATTTTTCTTGTGTATTTTTTTATAGGATTTCTCTCATAACAAAGCCATTTTTKCATGTCTTTGGTAAAGATGTGATGTATAGAATCTGGACTAAATCACCTTCTAGATGCATACATCCTCAAGTAACTTYATTTTCCAAGCATGTGTGTTGAAGCATGTGCAAGGTATCTYTGAATATTGAGGTATGATGATGGTTCTTGTTCGRAKMATGGTGTTATAAGTAGCTAGAGGGTTCAATGAGAGTCAAGTAAGGAATTGACAGCTTGTAGTCCTAGCATCCTTTTTTCCTACTTGACCTCATTTCTTYTAACTAGTGGAATCATTGTAWTGGTTGTTTTTAATGAGTTTCCTTGCATTTTGTTAATGAAACTCGTGAGAGTAAATTTTSTCTAGTTTTCTTAGAATGAATTTTTTGTATAAGGAATTGAATGAATTGGAATGATCAAGCATGGTTGAGTGTTAATTACTAGTCGATGGCCTTTTCACCTAGTGTATCATTATTAAGAATKCCACCTTCTCCCTTAGTCCCTTAAAATAATTGAAGTTGTTTTAGATTGAYATTTGTCCTGGAAAGAATTGTATGGTTGATTGGCATGTGAAGTTTTTTATGAACCAAATGCTAAAAATATCATAATAGAATAGAAGTACACACCATGTATAGTAATGTGAKCATGGAGCACAACTCCAAGATAGATAAKTTACACAGTAACTCCTTAAATAATAGGAGAACATCCTCCAAATAACCAAATACATTTATACATCACAATTCAACTCCCTCGATAATGAATTCATGATCTCTATATATACATATCCACACCTACATATGAGGCCCCTTTACTATTAGGCCAACCCTATTACATATATATTTACGCATTACATGTACATTTATCCCCATATATTCCCCCCCTTTGGGTCATATCATATATATTTAACCCTATATATTTCCCCTTTGGGTCATAACATAGTACCCTCATTCAAAAATATTTGTCCTCAAAACTTTGTAATTAAAGGCTTCACATGTGATGAAACCAAGTAATATGATTTTCTTATGTTCCTGCTTTCTTCTTTCCATTGATGATGATCCATCCATCCATCCATACAAAATCAATTATTTTCAGTCATAATCCTTGGTGGCTAGTTGCATAATTTTATTTCCCTTGATTCCATGTATTCTTGTTGAAGTTTCTCCAATTTATAGTAGATGTTGGTCTATGATAATATCTTGTTGAATAATGGTTCTATGATGCCATATTCCATTAATATTGATCATTATTCCATATTATTTCTTGATAATGTTGATATTGATCTTCTTATCTTCCTTGAAATCTTTCCTGATAATGAGGTTGTCGATATGGTTTCACATTTGACTATTTTTCTTCATTTTCCAAACCCATTTCATCTATCTTCTTTTCAGAGGCAATGGAATCCTCTATCTTCTTTTCTTGGTCTTTGATTACTCTATACTTGGAGATAATACAATCATATTTGGCATGTACCTCCTTTTTGATGACCATTTTGGTCATTATTTTCTAGCCGACAAAGTGTTGTCAAGCTTCACCCTCAATTTTCAATATTGGCACAAAATCTTGCACACTCTCGCCGAGCTGCTACCATATATTTAAAAGTTTTCCAATATAGTTGGACCCTAGATGGCTCGATGATATCTTCAAGTTTTTCACCATTCAAAAATGTTTTATTTATTGTAATGAGTATTTGTTAATGGCTAAACAATGATGTTCATTGGTCGGTTTTGAAGTCGCACAAGTTATAAGCTCTTAGATGGACATAGATACATTCAGCAAGAATAATATGGTACTTATCAAAGTTCTTAATATTCTTGAATTATCACAAATTTGGATCCCATTTTTCACTTCTCATATACTATTTTACATCATATACATCTGTTGGTATGTTCTACAAGCAGTGTATGCTTGTCATTGATGGCAAGTACAACAACGATGATGGCTTGAGTATAGGAAGAATGTAACAGATGGGCACCAGAAGTATTTTGGGAAGACGCTGCAGAGCAAGCTCGATAATATTAGAAGAGATAGTGCAGAGGATGGTTGGCATGCTTTACAGGCAGTATATGCTTGTCACTGATGGCAAGATCAGAGTATGCAGTGAAGGAAAAACAAGGACAAAGTAAGCTCAGGAGGAATTAGCGCAGAGTCAAATGCAGTGCCTAAGCTTGGGAGGAGAAGCGTCAGTGATCGTTGGATCCCATTTAAATTCTCGAAAGAAGGAGGACCATCAGATCTGATTATGACAAGAAGAATGCACAGAAGAGGGGGACAGATCTCAAGCGTCAGATCTGAACATAAGTTCCGACCATCGTTGGATCAGGGAGAACCTGCACATTCATTAAAGTGCAAGGAGAAGTGGGTATACAAAATCCTAAAAGAAGGAGGACCGTCCATCTACGAGAAGGACACGTGGACATAGATCAACATTTCGCTGACTAGAAAGTTAAAGGTATGAAATGCTCCATCCTTTCACCTCTCGAACTCGCGATATGCGAAATCACGAAATAATCTCAACT
>JASDQU010420167.1:0-10180 GCA_032191745.1 Picea mariana
TGAAAGTATTTTGCGAAAGTCAAAGTGTTATTCATTTGTCTAGAAAGCCATCTTATCACAATAAGACGAAGCATATTTTTGTTAAGTACCATTTTGTAAGATAGGTTGTTGATGAAGCTAGAGTGGCTTTGTAAAAGTTCCATACAAAAGTGAATTCTGTAGACATTTTTACGAAAGCAGTTTTGTTAGAGAAACTACGATGGTGTTTGGATTCTTTTGGCTTGCAAAAAAGGTGATGAATTAATTAAGGGCATGATATATCAGGTGAATTGTTGTCAAAGTGGAGATTGTTGGAAACATGCCAATGAATTTCCTCATGTGCTCACATGCACATGCATTTCATCTAAATTCAGAATGTGCATACATGCACTCATTGTAAACATGTTGTGTAAGCTGCGTAATCTATTTATGAACTATTTGTGTAACTATGTGATGTATTCATGATCAGTTTGTGTAATTGAGTGATAGATTCTATATATACGAGCATACCCATAGAGATGAGACTGCGATGTGGAGTGCAAGGTGTGTCGAGAGCTAAGAGTGTGTGAGGAGAGGATGATTGTATGCTTGGGATTGGATATTGTAATTCTCTCTTGAATAATAACAATACCAAATATCATTTCCTGTGGTTTTTTCCCGCATTGGGTTTCCACATAAATCACTATGCCAATTGTTTGATTGTTGTTCTTGGCTTTATGCGTCTTTAAATCTTGCATGTTGATTCTTTGTTTTTCTTTCACTTCCCAACATATACCCAGTTCTCCAATTGAAAATTGGAGGTTTTGTTTGGAAAAAATAGGTTAGTGATATTCTACTCATACTGCAACTAAGCCCAAATGAGAATCAAAAGTGACCAAGCTACAACCCTATCATGTTGGCTTTGGGTTTAGCATAAGGTGTTTCGTGGCTGTATCGAAGAGGAAAAGAAGCAAACTCTACATTATCCGTCGATGTATCACTTTCCTTCTATGTTGGGATTTTTGTAGAGAGTATTAGATTAGGTCCATTTTCTGTAAATTCAATGGAACAACGGTCGATTTGGCTAAAACGAAAGGAAATTACAAGGTGATTTTCCATCGTTTTTTCTTTTGTTTTTATTTTCAATCGTAGAATCATGGCTTCTGCAAGGATCCACGAGATTCCTCAAAATAACACTTTCAGATCAATGGGATGGACATATTGTTGGTCATAGAAGAGGAAATATTTCCATGTTCTTCAGTTGGGGTTCGAGATGATGATGATCATAACAATGAGATTGGAATAAGAAGGAAACCTAAATATGTGTATATGCTTGGAAGGTATGAATATGAAGTGGGATGAGAAGAGGACTATGAAAATACTTTTGTTCCTCCATCTATGTCTTCCATTTTCTTCAATATTATGGCCCATGCTTATACATTTTCTTCAATAGTGTGATTTTCCTCCCTTCCTTCATGATCCAAATGGATCGAGGAAGGCCTAAAAATAAAAGTTCTTAGAATTGGTTGAAACTAGTGGCATCGTGTTGGGCTTGTCGAGCTAATTTTGGTCATATTTTTTTTTCCAAAAATGAACACCGTATGGAAATTTTATGGCGATCTAAAGATCAGGTAAAACATGCAAAAAAGTAAAGTGAACATGTCAAAGTCAACGATCAAATTCAACGGTCAAAATCAACATCCAATGGATGACGTCATAAGTATGAAATATGATGTCAGCATGACACATGGAAAAACTAGAGGCTAACATGTGGCAGTCAAAGTTGGCATTTTCGAGATGCGTTGGACTTGTACAGAAGTGACACATGGCACTGTACAGAAGTGACATGTGGCACCATATGAATGATGACACGTGGCAAGGTGACATGTGGAACTGTAAAGATGAGACATGTGGCAGTACAAAAGGATGGTGTGGCATGGTACATATGCGACACATGGTAGTATGGAAGGATGACGTCAGCATGATGATGTGCCAGCACCAGGAGCTAACACGTGGTAAGCATTTTTTTCATTTTCAGGTGCTGATGTGGACTGTACGGACTGACATGTGGCATCCCATATGATGTTGTGGCATCCTATATGGATGACACATGGCATTTTGTACGATGAATATGCAGGATGACATGGCCCAATGAGGAGGCACCATGTGGCACCTTCTAGAAGGTCAACTAAATTTGGTGGTTCCACCAAATCTGGCGGTTTCCACCAAATTACAAGCACCACATTGGAATCCATTACCATTACTACTAAAATTCATTAACATGTGTATTTAAATTCGGAACTGTGAACTACATGACATGCAAACTCATGTAATTGTCCATACTATCCAAACAGGTAAATGCAACTCATAAATTTCACCACAATAGCATATAATTCAATGCGCACGATGTTTTATACCACACACCAACATCTAGTGCATGTGATGTTTTATAGCATGCACCAACATTTAGTGCGCACCGCACACCAATATCCAGTGTGCACAACTTTTTTATACCATGCACCAATATGCAGTTCACATCGCACACAAATATTCAATGTGCGCAACTTTTTTATACCGTGCACCAATACCAATTATGTACTGCACAATACAAATATTCAACGCACACAAGCCATTTCTTCGCTTAGCTTATTTTCCTTATTTTCCAGTTCGTGACCATTATGGCCATCGTGAAAATGTTCGACTACCCTTCTTCCTATTTTGACACAACTTCAACGCTGAGATGACAAATTTACCAACTTCATACTGATATTTGTCCCATACAATTCCGATGTTGAACCAAAATATTTGATACCATTCTGTAACATCCCCTAGCGCAACCAAGGAACATTACTTGTGGAAAATACACATAAATATGAAAATTTTATATTAACTAAGTTCATGTAGCTTATCAGCTACAACTTACTCAAAGATTAAACATTTTGCAGACACTAAATAATTAAATGCATCTACAACATTCTAAATGCATATGACGGTGACATCCTCACTAAGACAACCTGCGCATACAATAGCCTTTGTACTATGTGCGACAACTATCCCCCACATGCACGAGGATTCAAGCACCATGTTGGAATCCATTACCATTACTACTGAAATTCCTTAACATGTGCATTTAAAAGTAGAACTTTGAACTACATGACATGCGAGCTCATGCAATTGTTCATACTATCCAAATAGGTAAATGGAACTCATAAATTTCACCACAGTAACATATAATTCATTCTCATGCACAAAGTAAAATGAACAAGAGTTAAACTCATAAATTAACGTAAGAAAACATATAAACACTTATCTTTTAAAATATTTGTGCAACCAGTTGCTTGGGAAAGATGTTCCACCCAACCATAGACTCGTTTTTCCAAATATCAACAACAAGTCACCCCCAAGCTAGGGCTAGGAATCCATAAGAAAATGGTGTTTTTCATAGTCCACTCACAACTCAATATCCCACAACCCACTGGTATTATCCTACATTTATCCCAATTTTCCTCCAAATATCTTCCTCTTGACCTTCCCAACCCAAGGAATGTACCTCGTCAATGCTCTCAGTCCATTGGGCATCCCATTCGTTTATTAGGGTTTCTCTGGCACATGTAACTAGGAATCTCTCTATTGTGAACTCAAGGGAATTCAATGCTAGGAAAACTACCTGCAACAACAATAACACTTGTTGTTATAGTGCAAATCACACAAGAGTTCACTCTTCACATCAGACAACATGGCTCTTCAATCTTCAGCTCCAAAGCACTCCAATACACTCAAGCATGCTCCAACAACTCTTAGCAACTACTAAGCTAGAAAAAGAGAGAAGAATTGAGGGAGGACCATCCATTATTCTAGGGAAGGAAGTAGAGAGTGCACATCCGATCTTGACCTAGTTAGCAATCTGGCATAGAACACTCCAGATTGAGACAGACACACTTGAATTTCCAACAATAGAATTAAAAGAGCAAATGAACGTGCTAGGACACCTGAACATAATGGTATTGAGGATGCCAATACAAAGACTACAAGACTTTCAAACGAGACTATTGCAAGAGATTAAGAGGAGAGGCGAGGAAGCACAACAGAAGCTCATGAAAATGATGGAAGAAAGAGATCAGTTACAACAACAATATGACACTACACTTCAGCAGAATAAGGAAGTTGAAGGTCAATACAAGAATGAGGCCGAGGAAAGGGTAAGGAAATCCCTCATGTGGCAGATTAGTACCATCCATCACAACTATCAAATCGAGCAACTGGGACCCCTGGTCTGGTTTCCGTCTAGGTAGACCAAGATCCTCACTTTTGTATTATAATACTTACCATTAATACAGATTCCTACACTCACTTACAAAAAAAAAACAATTATTATTATTATTTTGAATAATATATTTAATTTTAAAAAWTATTATAAAAAATATTTAATCTTAAAAATTAGTTTAATTTGTAAATGATTTTGTGTAAAATTTTATGATCAAATTTTATTGACTCCATTAAATTCAAAAACTAATATTTCAAATAGCAATCAATTATTGTCATCCTCTATCTCTATCTAAAAGTATTTCAACTAACAATCAATTATTGTCATCCACTGTCTCTATCTAAAAGTATTTCAACTAACAATTATTATCAAAGTAAGCTAAATATGCGACCTTTTGAGTTTTTGATCGCCGCATAGGTCCCATATCCGCCAACCTCGACAAAGGTGATCACGTGACAACTTTCCACATACGATGCTCGTCCAACTCACTGTGAGACGATTCTGTACAGTTGTGCTTGTTTCAATGCACTCTTATCAAGGGTTCCATGAAATGGTATATTGAGCTCAACTGCTCAAGGTATTCTTACTTTAATGACCTGGCGATGGTCTTCCTAAACCATTTCCATCTACCTATGAGATACGATGTCGGCACCGAATTGTTGGCCAACTTTGAACAGACTAAGGTCAATCATATCTATGGTCACATTTGAGAATGGTGACGTCGAAAGATCTTGATTAAGGTACAAGTCCCACCAACTTTCTTTCTAGAGTGGTTCTTGAATTCCTTGGTACCAGTTGTATCCAAGGATGTTGAAACTTTGGGAGTGTTTTCATAGGAGTAGGTGATAATGAGAGCGTAACAACTTGAACTGATTTATTCTCAGTCTGTCTTAATCTATGATATTTTTCCATATGCACCATGGTCCATCCTATAAAAGGCCAAAAAAAAGTATTGACCACATGTTGATGGTATAGTGGGCTCAACACAAGGAAAGTACACCAATCTGTTGTCAAATCAATTGCAACAATTGTCAATACAATAGATGACGGCCAGACAAACCTCCGGTTCGAATGTTACCCCTATTGAAATGTCGGATGTACATAGTGTGTAGTCAACGAACCCGAAGGCCAACCAACAGCCTGAAGGAAATAAAAAACAATGGAACAAGAAGGGTAAAGGGACAAAATGGCTAATAACAATGCTGGTGGGGCAAAAACAGAGGAGAGAAAGTTGAAGTATCCATGTAAACTTTGCACAGAGGACCATCCGAATCACCTGTTCCCTCGAATTGCAGAGGCCCATAAGCTATTGGAGCAACAACAATCTGTTGTGCTAAAGAAACCATTTCCACATGGGTAAAACATGGCTCAAGCCTCAACATCTTTGAGCGCGGAAGGGGGCAGTCAGGGACCCACTGCGTCTACTGATAATACCTTGACCGTGAATGTTTACATGGTGAAAGGTAACGCTCATATAGAAACCAGGACCTAAGATTACAGAATGTCAGACTCTGTCAAAAAGGGTAAAGAAGAAAAAAACCCACTAGTTCTTCTCTAGATTGAGAAGACGATGGGAGAACCAATGAAACGCATCTCGAAAGGTGCGTTCAAGAAAGCTTCTGATAATCCAAATGTGAGGGCTTCCCAGAAATACTTTGTTATGGAAAATTTGGCACAAACCCCTTGCGTGATGTCTGCTTTGGAGGTCCTCCAGAGTTTCAATTCACAAAGAAAGGCTCTGTTATCTGCCCTGGGATCTACAGAGACTTGTAACTCGGGAGAAATCATTCTCGATCGAACCGACTTGAAACCTCATTTTCCTTACCATGTTGTGTTTTAGATAGTAGTGGCTCACACCACAAAATATTTTACTCGAAATATCTTCCATACGATGGTTGACGAGGATGCCTCGACTTGCATGATGCCATTGGTGTGTTGGAAGGCCATTGGCCAAACCATTTTGTCTCTTTCACCTACATTTCTTATGACATTCGACGATCATTTGTTTAGACCACATAATCATTCCTTCTTTCCCCATGCAATTAGGATGGAAGACCATGTGCATTGAAGTTGAAGTGGTCGATGCGCCTCTCAACTAGAACCTTTTGTTAGGAAGGAGTTGGACCTATGCAATGCATGCGGTGGTTGCCAAATTTTTTCAGGTCTTGTTGTTTCCACACGAGGGTCGAATCATGAACATTGACCAGTTTTCCTTCTCCCATCCTGAAAGGAAAAATCTGCATGCCATGAAATCCATGGTATGAACTAAATTTTTTTGCAAAGGTATGAACGATTAACTTTTTCATTAAGAACGAGATATTTAAGGAGGAGGATTGATTATTTAATTAAGGTGGAGGTGAGATTTAATAAAGGTGAGATCCCTTATTTGTCTTATTATGGAGAATCGATTATGTAATAAAGGTTGGAGGTAAACTTTGAATAAAGGTGGATGTTTAAAAGGCTTTAAGGAATACACATTAAATAATTGTGTTTTGAACCTTTTTTAATTAATATTTATTTGGGGGTTCATACCATTATTCATTCATATTTAAAAGGGTTTGGTTTTATAAGCACTAGTTTGGATGGTTTTTTCTGCTAATGGAGAAAGTGTAGAGTTCTAAGTTTGAGGTGGATAAATTCATTGGTAAGAATAAATTTGCGCTATGGAAGCTCAGGATGCAATATTTTCTTGTGCAAAAAGGATTGCAAAGGGCATTGGATGGAAAGACAAAGAAACCGACAAGCATGACGGATGAGGATTGGGAAGATCTAGATGGAAGAGCTCTCAGTACTATTCATTTGTGTCTTGAAGATGAAGTGTTGTTTAACATCGTTGAAGAGAAGATAACAACATGTTCATGGAGAAAATTGGAGATTTTTTTTATGACAAATAACTTGACGAACATAATCTTCTTGAAGAGATAGTTTTACAGCTTGCAGATGAAAGAAGGTACAAAAATTGTTGATCACTTGAATGTTTTCAATACTCTAATTTTTCAATTATCTAGTATGGACATAGCATACAAAGATGAGGACAAGGATTTTATGCTACTGTGTTCATTGCCTAAGTCTTGGGATCATCTGGTCACAACTATGTGGTTTAGCACAACAGATGCCATTGATTATGACACTATTTTCGGAGCTTTTTTATTTAAGGAAATGAGAAAAAGATCTAGTAAATAAACCTCAACAACATAATCATTGGTGTTCAAAGGTTGATCTACAAAAAGAGGAAAAAATCAGAGGGGTACATCAAGTTTAAAGTCAAAAGGCAAGAAGAGTAAGCAAAAATGTTGGTTTTGTGGAAAATCTGGGCATCTAAAGAAGGATTGTTGGAAAAGACAAAATGCATCCAAGGAGGACTCCACAAAAGAAGAAAAGGAAGCTAATGTAGCTGAAACAAGTTCAGGTTCTAGTTCAGGTATGGTTGATGAGGTATTGTCTACTTGTGATGTTTCACATCAACATCAACATTGTTTGTTAGATTCTGGTGCGTCCAACCCCATGTGTCTTCATAGAAATTGGTTCTCAACTTACCAATCTATTGATGATGGTGTTGTTTTTATGAGAAATGGTTTTTCTTGTAAAATTGTTGGAGTTGGTAGCGTCTAGATTAAAATGCGTGATGGTTCTGTAAGAACATTAACAGATGTAAGGAATGTTCCCAAACTACGAAAGAAATTTATATCTTTGGGATTTCTAGATTCTGTTGGTTACAAGTGTACAAATCAAGGTGGGGTACTAATGGTGTCCAAAGGCATATTAGTATTCATGAAGGCAAAGAGGACTAAGAACCTTTATTTTCACTGCGGAAGCCCCTCTAACCTTTATCATCTTGAAGGAAGGATAGAGGTAAATCAAGAAGTGGTAGCATCTAAAGATGCAACTGGCTCTGTTCATTTATGGAATCAGCGTTTGGGTCATATGAGTGAGAAAGGGGTTAAGGTACTGGTTTATCGTAAGTCACTTCCAAGTTTGAAGTTTTAGAATTTGAATTTTTGCAAGTATTGTGTCTTTCAAAAACAATGTAGACAAAATTTTAAAACGGGAAAGCATATGAGCAAAGATATCCTTGATTACATTCATTCAGATGTTTGGGGACCATCCCCTATAGTTTATTTTGGAGTATCTTCATATTATGTGACATTTATAGATGATTACTCTAGAAAGGTTTGGGTCTATTTACTTCAAAGAAAAGATGATGTATTTAATATTTTTAAGCAATTCAGAGATTTGGTTGAAAAGAGCACTGACATGTCAATCAAGTGTTTAAGGATAGATAATGGAGGTGAGTTCACATCTGTGGAATTTGAGAACTATTGCAAGGAATTTGGGATCGAAAGAAATAAGACCACAGTTTATAGTCCTCATAAGAATGGTGTTGTTGAATGCATGAATAGCAATATTCTAGAGAGAGCAAGGAGCATGCTCAATAATGCCAAGATGCAATATGAATTGTGGGCAGAAGCAGTTCTTACATCATGCTATCTTAAAAATCAGTCATCATCAACTGCAATAAACTGTAATATTCCAGAAGAGGTATGAACAGGTAATTCGTGTGATTTTTAAAATCTGAGAATATTTGATTGTGATGTGTATGCTCTTATTTTTAAATATTATCGTTATAACTTAGATCCAAGATCAAATAAATATGTCTTTGTTGGTTATGGTGATAGAGTTAAGGAGTATGGATTGTGGGATCCTACTTCCCACAAACTCATCATAAGCAGAGATGTAGTATTTGATGAATCCTCACTCTTAAAATCAGAACTGGTAGATGTTGAAGTGAAACAAGAACAAGTACTGCAAGTTTAGAAAATTCAGTTGGAAACACAACCATCTTCAGAAAGGGAGGAGCACAGAGAAGTTCCATAAGAATAAGAAGAAGATGAAGATGCAAAAAATATCTAGGAAATTGAGGATATGCCTCAACCATTTCCAAGGAGATCTTCATGGGTCAGGAATCCTCCTACAAGGTATGATGATTATCTTTCATTTATGGATTTGGTATCTATTGATGGAGAACCTAGCTTTTTTCAGAAAGAAATTAAGGTATATGAAAGTTCTCAATGGAAGAAATATATGAAAGAAGAAACAAATGCCTTAGAGAGGAATAAAGCATGGGAACTCGTAGAACTTCCAAAGGACAAGAAGGTTGTTGGGTGCAAGTGGGTCTACAAACTGAAAAAGGGTGTTTATGATAAAATCAAAAGGTATAAAGAAACACTGGTAGAAAAAGGGTATTGTCAAAAGGAAGGCATTGGTTTTCATGAGATCTTTTCACCAGTTGTGAAGCTTGTTTCAATTTGTATTGTGTTATCACTAGTTTCTTTACTTGATCTTGAGTTAGAGCAGCTAGACGTTAAAACAACATGTGTACATGGAAATTTAGATGAGGATATATATATGGAACAACCACAAGGGTTTGTTCAGGATCACAATAAGAGGTTTCTTTGAAAACTCAAGAAGTCATTATATGGCCTGAGATAGTATCCCAAGCAATGGTAAAAGAAGTTTGATTCCTTCATGGTGATCCTAAATTTTACAAGAAGTGAATATGATCATTGTGTTTACTTTAAAAAGTTGGAAAATGGCATGTTCATTATTTTTGTTTTATATGTTGACGATATGCTCGTGGAAAGAAAAATCATGGTCAAAATCAATAGGTTAAAGGATCAGTTGGCTAGGGAGTTTGATATGAAGGATCTAGGAGCAACAAAAGAAATATTAGGCATGGAGATACACATAGACATGAAAAATGGTAAGAAGTGGTTATCATAATAGAAGTATGTGGAGAAAATACTTATGAGATTTGGTATGAATAATGTGAAACTAGTACAGATCCCTTTAGCCTTCCATTTCAAGATTTCTTCAGGTTTATGTCCTATTAATGACAAATAAAATGATTATATGTGTTGTGTACCATATGCTAATGTAGTGGGAAGTTTGATGTATGCG
>JASDQU010420172.1:0-10174 GCA_032191745.1 Picea mariana
AGACTTAACCAACTCAAGAACCTTTCTCTTGGTTCCTGTAGCTAGATGCACTAACCAAGATTTTCCATGCTTGCATCTTGGCAAATGCAAACTTTCCACCATTCTAGGATCTATATAACTATGACTAGCTCTTGAATCAATTAAAATAGTAATGGTTTGGTTGTTGATCATACCTTCCACTTCAATCATATGTGACTGATATTTTTATTTCTTGTTTTCCAGGGCTGTGTAGATCCCTGGTACACTTCTTCCCATGTCCTCCATTGTTTCTTCTTATTGAACATTGTGGACAACTCTCACTTTGTCATATCTATGGGGGCGATCTCTGTACCTATGTTTTCCTTTACAACCCCAACATTCCATAGGTGGATGTCTTGGCATTTTCCCACCTACTTTAGTATTCCTAGGCTCTCTAAAACCCAACTGTCCTTCAGGGATATTTCTAAAAAAGGATGGCGTAGTTCCCTTATTCCTCTGATCCATCTTGAATTTCTTCTTATCTTCCCAAGCCTTCCAGAAAGTGGGTTTTTCTCTTTGCTTCTCATATAAGCATTTTTCTCTCCTTATAGTTTCTTCCACAGTTTTAGGATCATCATACTAGATCTTGTCACTGATGGAAGATGGTAGTCCACTCATATACCTTTGAATTTTGACAGTCTCATCTTTGATGAAAGGGACATACTTCAACAATTCCAAAAACCTTCGTTCATTTTCATCAATGGTCATCCTACCCAGCTTGAGTTCAAAGAAATCTTTCATCTTTCTATCATATCATCTCTTAGTTAAGCATTTATTTTCAAAATACTTCTTGAATTCCTTCCAAGTAACATTTTCCTCTTTAATGTGTTGCACCTACACAAGTTGATCCCACCACATGGATGCCTTTCCTTTCAGTTGATACACTGCAATTATTCCTTCTGCATGAGAGGAATAATTCTGCAGTTGGAAATATTTCCTCATGCCCAGCAACCATGTCTCGACATCTTCCTCCTTCTTATTCTCTCCATCAAACATAGGAGGTTTAATCTTGTTCATTTCACCCTTCAATTCATCCACTCCAGATCTCCTATGCTTTCTAGTAGGAGATGGGATTGAACTAATGTGCACCCTCCTCTTGGAGTGCCCTTGGGAGAAATGATGGTGTCTGTCGACACTCCTTGATTTCCTCTTCTCAGTAGGGGACTTGTGACTTCCTGATTTACTGGAGTCACTTTCCTTTTCCAATTTTGTTTCTATCATTTCCAGGCTCTGTATCAACTTTATGTTGAATTCTCCATGTTTTTCCCTGACTTTCATGATCTTTTTGTTATCTACTCGGTGAGTCTGGACATCTTTCTGTAATCTTTCAATGATTTTCATCATCTTTCCTTCCTTATCTAGCTCTTCTCCATGCCCATTGGAGTTTGATCATTGAACTCCCAAATGGACATCCATTCCTCTAGCTTCATTCTTTGAACTGAAAGTATTATGTGCCTCCATTTCTCTGCACTATGCGACAATTCGGTTTGGTTCTAACAATCGTTAACTCTGTAAACAAAATGTGCAGTCAACCAAAATTTGTCAGGCTATCAGTCCTTAACAATTCCACAGTATTCATAAACCAATTTGATTCAAGAAAACTTTTAGATTTCATTTTCCGATTCTCGAGCAATCAAGAATCCCCCCAGATATTTTCTTTTTGAGCTCTTCTCTATTCTGCAATATTGTTTTGGGCACCATTCCCTTTCTCTTGACCCCCAACCCATGCGACCACAGTTTGTGGCCAAGCGCTAGGTCGATAGGTTCTTATTTAGGACTTTAGGCCTCCGAATTCGAAAGTTTTCAAAGAAAATCACAACAAATATCTCGGAGTTCTGGATTAACGAACTCGTGAAGTAGGGTGGATCAATATTCCATGACTACCCAACATCCAACGAATGACACCCTCTATGGAACTTCAAGAATATAAGCTCCAGGACATTGGAGCTTCAATATTTTGGAGGATTTCACATCCGCACACCCCTAACACCCCGAACCGTTAATCTCTGAACACTTCCATGTCACCTTTGTTGACGTCATTACGTTTCATCACCTTGACATTACGAAACTTTTAAAATTTCTTCCTTTCATTCCCTTATGAACCATTCTTCCAGAGTGTCAAGTCTCTAGACTTCACAACTGGCACCGTGCATCCACTGGACCCATGGTTTTTGTACTTGAACTAAGAAACCGAATAGTCACATCACTTAATGTCTTTCAAATTGCAGGGGCATGCATCCGCATTTTGGAGTAACCCACCTTTCTATTATGAGGAAAATCTCTCTATGGCTAGGGTAAACCACCACAGACGAAAATGACAGTAGAAATCAACTCTATCCCAACAACATGCTATATAAACCAATATGAAAGCGAGATAAGAAAGAGGCCTACCTCGTCCAGATGTTCGATGAAGTCCACCATTGAGAACTTTGACCCAAATCTATATACCTGCAACAAGTTCTCAAAAAACAAGCAAAGAAAAAGCATATGGTGATAATATAAAAGGTTAGCACATTAGATAGCATAATCCATTAATAAACATGAAAAATATGCCCATGGAATAATAATTCAATATATTTACAAGATATCAATTGGAAGGGAAAAGAGTATTTCTATTAATATGTGATCAACATAAGTGAAAATGTTACAAACTTCCGTGTCGGCATGGTTCGTAACCGAGAAACTAATTTCCTTCCAGCTGGGCCTCCACCACTTCAATCCTCCACCAAAGGCAAGATCATAAGAGAGAAACAATGAGGTTCTCAATAAATAAGGGAAGAGCTTGGGGGCTGAACACTTTGTTCAAAATTAAAGGACAAAGGGATGCAAACTCAATATGAAGTAAATAATTTCTCCAGAGTAACTTTGCTCTCAAAGTTGAATTCGTTCTCCTTTTCCATAGCTCGGAATTGGCCCATTTATAGCCTTCAAAATGGAACTAAAGGGCCGAGTCAAAACTTTTCCAGTATATGGAAGGCCAAGGATCAGAGATCTCCTGTTGTGACATGGAAACCCAACATTTAATTTTCATTTTTTGGCACAAATCTCGATGTACACGGGCTGTAGTGGAGGAGACTGCATATACACATGCTGTATAGTGTGAAAGATGCATACATGTGGAAAAATGTTTATTTTTAGCTCTTGATATTACCAACAGGGAAGATAAGTCTACATGGGGAAATGGAAAAAAGCCTTCTGGGTAAGATTGCATAGGGTGAGAAAAATCTTGCTATAACAGATTCCCCGTAATGTGTGAGGTCAGAGGAATATCTGTGATGTCTGAAATACATTATAAACAACCTAGAAGTGGAGTGGTAGGGAACCAACTGGATGAACTAGTTACTAATTACATTCTGCACTATACATGGATGCCAATAAAATTACACTACAGATCCATGTGAAAATATACCAAACAAGTGTCTGTGGCCATGAATAGGTAAATAAAAATGTAGTTACATGCCAATAGTTGTCATAGTCATGAACAAGGCCCAGTAGAACTAGTCTCAAAACCAATCTGAAGATATTTGTATACAATGCAGTACAATATGATCTCCCATGATCACTGAAGTCATATAGGTACTGGTCCAATGAAAAGGAAGCAAAAATTCAGAAAAGCTATGGCTACATAGTGATGTCTTCAAGTCTTCTACACAATCCACCAAGGGTGAAAATCTACATCATGTGAATAAAGGAGTTGAGGTCGAACACAATGAGACATCGTTTGATTACCAGTCATTTATATATACCATTAACAAATGTGAGACAACCTACCGATAATGAAAGTAGGTATCAAGGCACCGAGTACATTCTTACAAGTGTGAATAAAGGAGCTGGTGCCGAATACCTGAAGAATCCATTGATCAGGAGACATTGATGTATTCCCAACTATAGATGGGGAGAGAGCCTGCCACTAATGACTGCAAGCCTCGAGGTCCTCATAAGACTCTAGGGTTCGTTTCTAGAATAGATGGGTTGAAGTCGATGGAAAGAGACCCGTTGAAAGGAGAGCATTAAGGCATCTCTCATAAGTCAGCACGAGGTATAAAGCAGGAGCTTCATGATTTGGTGGAAATCGGACGAAGAACATGTTCATGAACCAATGACCCTTTGTGTCTTTCGCATGTGCGAAGTGCAGGCGGTACACAAAAAAGACCCTCTAAATAACAACCAATGATGAAAACTGTTGACAAAGGCGAGGAAACCACCAATCAGGCTAATGGCATCCAAGACACTGCACAAAACCTAATGTGTGAATATATGTCTTGCCGTTGAACACAAGGGAAACCACCCAATCAACGACCAATGATGAAATGTCGACTGTTGGGTTCAAGGTTACCAACCAATGATAAAATTAGGGCCAAGGTGCCTAATAGGACTACAATATCATGTGATTCTGAGACAAACTGAGGGTATGGACGATGTGAAAAGTCAATAGGTCTGAGGAGTGGCCCAAACAAGTTGATAGACTTCCTTGGAACAAGAGCATGAGACATATGGAGGACTCCGACAACATAGACCCAATGATGAAACCATGAGATGCAAGAGGCATCAATGAAATTCTCTGTAGGGACTAGAAGAGTAACCATTTGATAGAGAAGACTCTGTAACGAGCTCAGCTTCCTAAGGCCATGCTAATCCCAAAATTATGATGATGAATGGACTCAATAACTTTGTGATCTATTCAAAGGCGACATGATTGCTGCCAATATAAGATAATACTCCCTTCTCGCTCGTCTCTTTTTTGTTTTTTCATAGATAAATGAATGCTATGATACGGAGGAGGAAACCATTGTTGCAATTAAGCAAAACTAGTTCCAGCAGTGGAACTTACCTATGCTCAATGTAGGGAAATGCATGCGGGAGATGGACACTCAGGGGAATGTTCCCTCCTAGGTATAGGGTGTCAAATTGTGAAGGATATAAACGAGGCTCTGCTTGGTTGAGGATGCAAAAACTATTGAGGTAAACAGTTTATAATGCAAAGTGAGAACCGACTATAGGCTCAATACTGCAAGCAAGGGCATGAGATGCAAATACAATTTAACGCCAAAAAATGTCCCTTTTTATGTATTTTAGTCTACTTGGTGTGAAAAAGGGATAAACTTGTGCCAAATATACGTCTTTTCAAATCCAATTTACGAGTGTGAAAGAGACAAGTTCACTCGACAATCTTTTCAATTTTTGATAACGAGTCAGAAAATAGCTTAAATAAGACTCATGACCTTTCAAGTCCAATTTAACAAGTGTGAAAGGGGGAAATCACTCGATAATATTTTCACTTTTTGAACTAGTCGAAAAAGAGCTTAACTAAGACTCATGACCTTTCAAGTCCAATTTAATGAATGTGAAAGGCACAAATTGAATCGGCAATCTTTTCGCTTTTTATACGAGTCGGAAAAGAGCTTAAATCACACTCATGGATGCTGTTCTAAGAAACATGTAATGGGCGAGGCCAATGCTCCCGTGTAGGACTTATGTGAAAGGTCAACAACTTACGAAGGGTGACACAATCTTGGGAAAACTCGAAGCTTTCCAAGTCGAGGAGGATAAAATAATTGCAAAGGTTACCTTATCTACAATATATCAAAGAATTCCCCTTATCTGGAAGGGTGTAGAAGAAGGAAGTTGAGGCTCTACAAGATCATTCCAATCAAAGGAAACCACCCTAAGACTTGGAGGGAGCATACTCAAAGAGAGCAGAATGCTCCCTAGTGAAGAAGGTACAGAGCTAGAAATGCTAAGGACATGGTCGAAGGATGCATCACCCTCCAAAAGAAGAGTGGGATTAACTGAAGATTGCATCGATAATATCACTTCCTTAGGCTTGTTACTCTCCAAGAGAAGAGTGGGATCGGTCAAATATTGTATCAACATGACCACTTCTTCAACCGTTTGTTGAATAGGATGCCAAACAACAAGGTCAAGAGATGCATCACCCCCAAAAATAGGAGTGGTGTTAGTTGAACATTGTATCGACACAACCGCCAGTTGAACATGATGCAAGACAACAAGGTCAAGGGATGCATCAGCCCCTAAAGGAAAAGGGGTGTCAATCAAAGATTGCATCAGCATGACTACTTTATCAACCAAAGAAGGTTGGGAAGCCAAAGACGACTCAGAACTCGAAGGGCCCCTAGGAAAGGACCACGCTTCTTGTACCACAACAGTAGCAGGGAAAAACAAGTAAGGTGATGTCCTTTGCAAAGCCTACAAAGGAACTTGGTCTTACGTCGTACACATCTAGGCTTCTCAATCGTATGAATTCCCCCAACATGACTTGCAGTGGCTAGTGACATGCTCCTAGCATGACTTGCAGAGGCTAGTAGAAAATCCCCAACATGACTGGCAGAGGTTGGTAATGAATCCCCAACATGACGAGAAGAGGTTGGTGATGAATCCCCAAAATGAATAGCAGAGGTTGGTGATGTATGTGCAGTGTGACTAACGATGACTAGACTTGTGCCCCCAACATGACTTGCAACAACTAGTTGTTGTTCTTCAACGTGACTAGCAGAGGTTTTTGACCCATCTCCAACATGACTAACAAAGGTTGGTGATATAATTTCATTATGTGGCTGACCCTCACAAGATGTAGTTGAGGAAGGTAGGGTCTAAGGATCACTAAAATAGGAAGTGTGGAAAGGAATGGACCTCCCTGTCGAAACAGGCCTACTATACATAGCGTAAACATGGTGACTTGGTGTCATGAAGTCGAAGTACCCATAAGGGAAGAATACATTCTGACACCGATATTCTCAGTTGTCGGCTGAGAACTATCGATCACAGGGATAAACGGTCCAATAGATGCATTAGGACTAGAGTACACAATGGATAACTGTTCGATCATCATGATCTTCCCTTCATGAGGAAAAAAAAGAGTACATAAGACATATGACACGACGATGACCATAACATAGGTCCAATTGTGTCCTAGTAACAAGTTATAATCAAGAGGCACATCGACTACCTCAACCTCCACCTCTACCGTCTTCCCACCTAACTGGACCAGAAAGGCAGAAAGAATACCATGAGGGAGGAAGGAATGACCGTTAAACGCAGTCAACATGTTTGATGACTTGGAAAGATTCAGAGAACCGAGAGCTTTCCAACAGATCAGGGACATCACACACATAGAAACGCCTTCATCAACAAATGCATGTTTGATGGTATACTTTGAGTAATCCACATGGATTTTAAAATCCACATGGTAAGGCAAGCGAGGCTTCACATTTGTGACGTCAAACTCGATAACTTTTGAGCCACTAGGTTCCAGGGATCCTAAAGCGGATAGTAAGTCATTCCTCTATGAAGGACACATCTGGAGTACCTTCAAAGCTGACATCACACAAGGGGTTTGACCCAGGTCCTCAACAATAGAGTAGTTTTGGGGGACTATAGAATTTGGCTTGTGGGTAGAGCACTTGAGTACTCCTTTCAGAATACGAGGCAATGGCTTTGGTTTCTCAATCTGTAAAGTCATCTTTAGAGGAGGAGGAGGAGATTCTAGACCAAGAATATCTTGTGAAGATCTATAATCTCGAGATCGAGTGGCTACATGAACTTTCACATCGACCATATTGATACATAAACGATCGCAGTATTGCAATGATGGGCTTTGACTCCCACTAGCCATATTTCCAATGTTTGAGGAGCTCGACGCCATGTGTTGGTTATGTGGGAATGGATTCATTAGCACAACGGGTGGTAGAGATAATATCTTCGCAGCTTCCACAAGTTTAGGGTATAAATGGGTAAGGTGATCATCTGTGCAAAGCTTACAGGGAAACTTCACATTACATATTTCTCGTTTACCCCCTCCAACATTATTATTCATCTATTGTCCTTGGGTTTATTACCATTTTTCCCACCCTTACGATTATTACATCCTTTCTTCTTAGTCTTGCCTGGTTTCTAGTTACCATTTGGGTTGGCCGACGATTGCATGGAGTGTACATCTGTCAATTGAGTGGGGTTAGAAGACACAGATGAAGTTGGCCCTCCTACAGACTAGTTTAGAGACAATTCTTTCACATGGCATGTCACCGAGTCTGTGGACTTTACATTGGAGGTACCTACAATGCCATCGACATGAGGTCTGGGATTTTGTCTTGGGTCGTAAATTCATCGTGGTGCATCTGGAAGAAGGTGGTACAACATCCCAGACTGAGCATATATAATGTCTAGCTATTGGGCTCTAAAGATCGCTTCCTCCTCAATGGTAACCCTGGAAGTAGAAATGTCCTTCGAAATAGGAACGTGCAAAGACTTAAGGAACCATTCTAAAAGAAATGTCGGGGGTATAGGGGTCTTAATCAACTTCTTCCATCTATGCCAGTCCTGGATATGATCCAATATATTAGTTGTGGTATCCTGGCATAAAGTCGACAGAAGTTCTAGACCAACATCATAACGAATGGGAAATTGGAAGTGGTTAAGGAAGAACAACACCAACTGACTAAAAGTCCCATATGCCCCCCTCGGTAGCTCAATATACCATTTTTCAACAAATCCGATGAGGGTGCATTGAAATAATCTCAACCGAATAGAATCATCATTAAGGGAATTTGATGAGTACCAAAGGTGAAAGGTAGTGACGTGATCACCAGGAACCTCTCCATTCTTACCTTCGAAATTAGGGATGTCCGAAGGAATATTGGTGGGGATGGGGGGCCATGTAGGATCATGACTCATGGGGTCGTTTATTAATTTAGACAATTCTGACAGATTAAGCATGGCAAGAAAAAGGAGACGGGGTTGCAACATCTGGCCCCAAGCTCCCGGAAAATATTGTGCTTGAGGAATTGCAGCCCATTCATGGTTCTGGTAAACACCATGGCCATGTCCGGGATTTTAAGGCCCTCCTCCAGGTTGAACCATAAAAGGTTGGTTGGGCATCATTCCAATGGGAATGTTCTGTTGAGGGTTATAGAAATCCCCCCCAGCCAGATTAGATCCGGGTTAGGGGTTTCCCAAAGCGTGAAACTGACCTCCTCCAGGTGGGAACCCAAAGGATAGAGGTGGATTTTTCATGCCAAATGTATTGGTTGGAATCAACATCGAGGAGGTAGGGGTGTAGACGAAACTTGAGTAGAAGCTTGTTTTCTAGGTTGGTTGTTCCCCCCAGAAGCAAGAGGGTTGGATCCGTGGTTAAAAGAAGGAATGCCTCCCATATTAGGATTTGTTTGAGGGGTTTGAGACCACCAAATGAAAATGGAGTGTAAGGAGGTGTAGTGCCCCCAAGCCCAATGCTAGAATTAGGGCCAGTAGCTGGGATGGGGTTCAAAAATTGTGAGGTAAAGTTTGGCATACCATAAGAAAAGGGACTAGAAACCATAGGGATGGCTGAACATTATAGCCCAGTGAGTGGCCAAGAGACCCAAAAGGGTCTGAGGCAGTAGCTTGAGCATTCACTATAGGCCGAGCCATAGTAATGATAGGTGCCTCTGGCACTAAAACCATGGAGGTTAGAGGAGTCGAAGGGTTGCCATTAACTATAGTAGGTATGGGAGTCGAAGAGATCTGAGTGTTCTAAATACTAGGTTTAGTACTCATCCTTGTGGAATCACAAGTCTGAAAAGTGGATGTGTGCGTACCACATCTAATAAATCTATGCCTTTTAGAAGGAAAAGACTCGAAATCCAGTGGTAACTGTAACAAGAGACGAGACCAACGGGGAGGCTGGTCTGATTCCACTATGACTTAAGACTCTAAAGATAAAAAATATATCCTAAGTCCAACTAGTAATCTGCAAGATACCAGATATATAAAATATGCAGAACATAAATGAAGTGCTAGAAATGACAGAATAACAGTAAAATATCCAGCATAATCTTCACAATACACAAAAATGATATACGAAATAGCAACAGAAATAGCACTTTGAATCATATAGCAATGTTCACAGGCCTCTTCGAGGGGGAAACCTCTAGTCGAGCAGCACTCTGTTACAATAATATCCAAGCTAGGGTTTTTCATACCCTTGACCCTTATTTATACTAACTATGTCTATTAAGAGAAGCATCTAGAGGAAGATCCTTCTAGAAGCGGAAGCTTCTATTAGGTCTTCTTACATCCACCTTATTCTATTTTATTGAAAGGTCTTATTAATATTGACCTTTATTACATCCGAATACATTGATCTACCTATGTGCGGGTT
>JASDQU010420174.1:0-10181 GCA_032191745.1 Picea mariana
ATGAAGGTTAAATTCTTTTAGATTTAAGAATCTTTAATTACTAATTTTCTGCTTATGCATGAAATAGATAAAATACAGAAAATAGTGAACAATAAAATTAAATCACACACCATCTACAAAATAACATAAATATTTCCCTTGGGAAACCCTTACAGGAGAAAACCCAATGAGAAGGTGAGGTTTCTCTGCTCTCTTTTCTCTGGTATGGAAATAATGCAATTACAAAGGAGAAGGAACTCTCTACGGAGTTACCTGAGACATAGCCTAATAGCCTAATGGGGTATGAGTTGTGCCGGGAATTTATTGACCTAAAAAATGTCATTTGATCCCTCAAAATGGCTCCAAAAGGTTTCAAACCCCAATTTTTCAAACTAGGATCTGCCATTAAAATTACCCTGCAAGTTGATTCGTCCAATTTTTTCCACTCTAAAAGCATTGATATAAATGAAAAATAATATAAAGATCCAATTTGTATCATATATCCCCATTTATGGAGGATTTTGGTCCCCAAAAGATTTTCTGAATGAGGTGAGAGAATTTTTCCTATATCTTCTCCCTAGAGTACCATTTTTCTTTGCTCGAAAGTTGTCCTTTCAACCCAATATGCCAAAGGTCATGCTATACTTTTCTTATAGTTATAGACCTCTTCTGCAAAACTATGTCCTCTGTCAACTCTTCCCCAACATCTGGTGCTAAATCCTCTATGCAAGGTAAGAACCGCTCCTCCTCCTGATCCAACATGGAGGGCTCATAGAGTTTGGGATTCTCCAAATTCACTACTGAGTAAATGTGCTTGTATTGGGGTAGAATCAGTAAGTGTGCATTATCTCCCAACTTTTCCAATACCTCAAAAGGACCATACTACAGAGCCTTGATCTTCCTACAAGGACACTGTAGTCTTTCCTTATTCAGATGTAACCATACTCTGTCTCCCACTCCAAATATTTTCTTTGTTCTATGTTGGTCATGTCCAGCCTTGTACTTTTCTTATGACTTCTACAATGTCTTCTGTACTTGGAAATGGATCTATTTGATCTTCTCAAATTTTTTTTCCACTTTTAATGCATCTCCTATGATGTCCTCCCTCACTCCTTATCGTCCATAAAAAACATCTAAGGGCGAAGGTGGAAAATACCCAAAACAAGTTTCAAAAGGGGACTTACCAGTAGAAGTGTGGACTACTTTGTCATAAGAGTGATGAATATAGATCATATTTTCATTAGGTCGTCAGATGCTTATGATTGTAACCCCTCAAAAGTTGTACCAAGGTCCTATTGACTACTTTTGTCTACCCATATGTTTTTGGATGGAATGTTGTAGATTAATTTGGTAAATTTAGTATCCCTATCTGGGATGATGCTCATTGGTATCCCAAAGTGCATCCAAACCCGTTCAAATAAACTTGTTTGCTTATTCTTGTCCGTTGATGGTATATTTATAAGGCATGAGTATGCACATATTTCTAAACATGTCAACTACCACAAATAAATAGTCATGTCCCTTCCATGTGGTCGATAAATCACCCAAAAAATCCATGGAAATGATTTCTTAAGGTCTGGTGGGCACCGATGAGGGATGGTATAAACCCTTCTTCCTATTATTGAGATTTATCATACAACAAAGTATACATCATATAATATAACATGTTACATCTTCTTTCATTTTGAGCCAATATACATACCTCTATAAGTTGACAACTATCTTCCCAACACCAAAATGTCCTGCAACCTTGGGGGTGTGAGCCTCTCTGATAAAATACCATCGTTCACCTTTAGGAACACAAATCTTGTCGATCTTGTAGAGTATACCATTTTGGAAATGATAGTCATCTTTTCTCTCGCCTTCTTTTATATGATTTTGGTTGTGTAGCTACTAAAACACCTCCTTGAGGTCCTCATATTCTATGTATGGCTCTATGTATGCATCATGGATAAAAGGCTCCATATGCATCAAAGTTTCCAAAGTTGTAATATTGGTTGTGGGTGGCCATGAAAGCATCCACACCAACTTGTTTGTGCTACCCTTCTTATACTTTATTACTAAATAAACTACTGTAGGAACCCCATCCATTTGTAGTGCCTGCTTTGTTGTAGCTTACTCTGGACTTACAAATATTGGAGCAGCTGGTGATCTATGTGGATGATGGTCTCCTTTCCCATCAGATAATGATTCCACTTTTTCATAGCTTGTATCAAGGCATAAAGCTCCTTTTTGTAGGTAGGGTTGTTGAGGATTTCCCCATGAAATACTTCAAAACGATAGTAGACAAGCCTTCCTCCTTGCATCAAGACTGCTCCCATGACATAACCACTTGCATTTATCTTCACTTTGAAGGGATTCTACAAGTTTGGTAGCATGACCACTTATGCTTGATTGATCTTTATTTTCATCACATCAAAGCCCTTCTACTGATTCTTACCCCACTGTAAACTCTTACTTCCCATTGTTATTGCATGGAGTGGTGTAGCTACTACTAAAAACAAAGCTACGAACTTTTGCAAGTATTGTGCTTCCCAAACAAAGATCCTAACTTCTGTGCAATTTGTAGGAACTGACCATTTCATTATGGCCTCCATCTTGGCATGATCTATCTTGAGCTCACTTCCATCGATCACATACCCCAAATACACCAAATATTGTTGATTAATGTCACATTTCTTGAGATTGGATAACAACTAGTGATTCTTCAAGGTCTCTAACACCTACATAAGACGTGATATGTGCTTCTCCCTAGTAGCACTATAAATTAGTATATCATCCAAATATACAATAACAAATGAATCTAAATAAGGGTGTAAAACATCATTCATTAGTCTCATAAATGTAGCTAGTGTTTTGCATAGACCGAATGACATAACCAACCACTCATACAAACCTTTCCCTGTTTTGAAGGAAATATTGCAAGTATCTTCTTCTTTGACTCATACCTATTGATGTCTTGATTTCAAATCCATATTAGTGAAGTACTCGACATGCTACCAATGGTTTGTTGGTCCTAAAGTCTGCACCTGATTGTTAAAGGGTATAGCTAGGCCACCTCAAGTTTTGGAATGGTTTGGTTTTAATGAATTAGGTTTGTTGGTCAGATGATGGGTAGGTTTTCAAGGATAGAAGCCTAGTTGGACTGTCCAAACAATATCACCATAGGTTCCCCTTAGCTAGTGGCATGCATTTTGATGAACATGTAAGGATATGAAAAAATAAACAAATGAAATACAAGCAAGCATACAATGTCACCTGATGTATGAAATCTCAGACATGGAATAGTATTCCATATCTAAAATATGTATCTTGACACAAGTCATCCACACAAGGTTGAAATACAATAAATTATCTACTGCAAACAATCACTGAAATAAGGTTGCATAACAATAAACAATTTATTGACACATTAGATGAAAGGAAAGGAAATTACACATTTCATACATTTCCAACTTGCATCCAGATAAGATTAAGAACACACAAAGACTTGAGAAGAAAAACACAAACTGTCATCAAGACTTATTCACCAGGTAGGAAGCTTTACAGTCATAAGTTTCAGGTCCAGCCAAAATTATGGTGCTTGAATCTTCCAATAAAAATTGAACCCTGTTACATTCCAAAATCTATCTATTTATCTCTATCCCAAGAGTTTTTCGACCATCTATCCAAGATCTAAAACAAGAGTTCAACTTTGCATAACGACTAGACTTTCTAAATGGCTTGATTGACACTCCTTCATTACAATTTCTGGGTTATCCTCATCCTTTTTCTCTTCAGACTATTATGAGCTCCCTGTTCCTCTTCCTGTAACCCTACTGACTGTAAAAAATAGTCCCGGGGCATCTCTATTTCACCCAAATCAAAGAGGACGAAGATCTTTATCAAACCATTGGTGATATAAACTTCTGTGAGATAATTTGGGGTGGCCCAATACCCTTCTANGCTAATTCAGGGTGGCCCAAGACCCTTCTAGACATTTTGGTTAAACTTTTGAGCAAATAAGAAAGGAAGTTTAATTCTTTATACCCACTTAGGTGCATGAGAAAATAGAGGTGATAACAATGCACAATAGAGAAATGACCCTCACCCGTGATATATCTTTGGACTACGATGAGGATACCCTGCCATTCATCTTTTATCCACATGATTGAAATACCCTGACTCTAATTGGGGTTTTGGTGTTCTGACACCAGGAATTTGTTGCAAAGCTCTGGTGGCAATTTTCCCTTTTTGAAACATCTCTCCCCACAGACCGGGAGAGCACAAGCCGCCCCAATGAAATTCTCTATGATATGAATGGATGTGTCCCCGAGCTAGGTCTGAAACCCATCAAAATTTCTGCAAAGAGCAGGGCCACTCTAGTGTGGTGCCCTTTGAAGGTGCAAATAAAATCAAACCTCTCTGCCTTGATGAACACATCTCTAATTTCTAAAACAACTTCGAAAAGTTCGAGCCCCTATGGCTATGTTTTGTTTAGTTTCTAGTGATATCGGGGGGAACCATCTTGTTCTAATCACGTCTGCTAAGAATTTTGAGCTGAGTGTGGGTGTTAATTTGATTTATTTTACCACTTGGAGTGATAATTACCCACTGTTGAATTTTCACTATGCTTGGCTCAAGCATGAGGTTTATTTCATTTTAGTCATGTACTTGAACCATAAACAAATGAAGCTACACCATTCACAATTATTGCAATAACCAAGATCACAAGAAGAAATAACCATGCACAAGAACACAAGAAATATCCTAGGAAAACCCTTCTCAACAAAGGGAGAAAAACCCAGCACAAAAATCCTTTTCTATATTCTCAAGAGAAGATCCTCCAACCATGAAACCCTAATGCACACAAGAGGGTTCTCTACTACCTTGAAACTTGCACCCAGGAGAGGTGCACACTTCAGTCCTAGAAGATGTACTTGCTGAAATTTACAAAATGACAAGTGACTTGTGTGTTTCCCCAATGGGTAAATCACCTTTATTTATACTAGACTAGATAGACCAAAAGTGGTGTCTATTGGCACAACATGGCTGACCTCAATAACTTAGACAATAATGAATTATTAAAATAAACATTAATTATCTTTCACACATGGTGGAGCCGACCTGTACCCTTTACATCACAATTAGGGTTACATGTAAATCTTACTCTTAGATAATATAATAAGGGATCTCACACATCCACTAGTGCTCAACCACTAGGGGTACGTCCACATGAGCTCAGCCATAGGGATGTCCTCCTCAACAGTTGTCTATCTCACTGAGTCCATAGGAGAATCATATTGAGTACCATCTCAAGCCTGACTCAACTTAGTCCACAAGGTAGGATACCACACGTCATAAAAACTCAGTCCAGACTCTAACGCACACCCATTACATGGGCACCTTCACCGCTCATAGGGGTACACATCATTTCATATCAATCCAAAGAGGAATGATACTCCCAACTCATGGGAATCCTCACCCCACACAAGGGAACACATCGTCTCATCTCAGTCTAGAGAGGAACGACACACCCATCTCATGGGCACACCCAACTCACAGGCTCTCTCATAGGCTGACTCACTTAGTCTGTGTCCTGGAGGATGTCTCATGAAGCTGTAATCATCAACACTCCCTCTTAGCTAGGGAGGCATTCTCCACCAGGCCAAGTCTCTCACGAAAGTACTCGAACTTTGTCTTGGCAAGAGGTTTGGTGAAGATATCTGCAATCTGCTCATGTGTAGGAATGTACTGCATGTGTACTACTTTCCTCTGCACCATGCCTATGATATAATGATATTTTATCTCAATGTGTTTCTATCTATCATGAAACACATGATTCTCAGAGAGATTCACATAGCTCTGGTTATCATAATGAATAAAGGTACGATCCATCTCATGATCAAATAAATCTGTCAGGAGCTTGCAAATCCACACTGCTTCATGGACTGCCACACTCAACGCTATATGCTCTGCTTCTATGGTACTCAAGGCCACAGAGCTCTGTTCCTTGCTGCACCAGGAAACCATGGAAGACCCCAAGGTAAAACAACAATCAAATGTGCTATTCTAGTCCACTGCGCTCCTTTCCCAATCTGCATCAACATATCCCTGCAAACTCAAGTCTACACTGGAGGCATATCTCATGCCATATCCAACTGTGCCTCGTAGATATCTCAATACATGCTTTGCTGCTATCCAATGAGTCTGTCTCGGCTAACTCATGAACTGACTAAGTACATTCAATGCATAGCATATGTCATGTTTGGTGTTAACCATATACATCAATGATCCAATCAACTGTAGGTATAAATGTGGATCAATCTCGCCTGAATCAGTAAAAGCATCATTCATCTTCCTCAAATCCATCACCATTGGTGTACGCATGGATTTTCAGTCTATCATATGAAACTTCTTCGATATATCCACTGTATATTTTTCTTGACTCAAGAAAATCCCATCAGTCCTCTGCCATACTTCTAGTCCCAATAAATAGTGCATCATACCTAGATCCTTCATCTCAAATTCAGAAGTCAATGCTCTCTTACATGCAACAATAATCCTTTCTGAATCGATGAGAAATAAGTCATCCACATACAGGACCAAGATTAGGCGCTCATCACCAACAATATGAAAATATAGGTTTGGATCAACAACACTCTTGTTGAAGCCCAAAATCATCAAGAATCAATCCATCTTCTTGTACCAAGCACAAGGTGCCTACTTTAGTCCATACAAGGCTTTCTTCAACCTGCACACATGAGTTTTCTTGTCATGTATCACGAATTCCTTTGGCTGCTTGATGTAAACTTCTTCCTCAATATCACCATTGAGAAATGTTTTCTTTACATCCATTTGATGTATTTTCCAACCCATGGATGCATCTAGTGCAATGATAGTACGGATGGAAGTGTATTGGGCTACTGGAGCAAATGTCTCCTCATAGTCAATTCCCTCCACCTGTGAGAATCCTCTAGCTACAAATATCGCTTTGTATTCCTCTAAACTTTCATTAGATGCATGCTTGATCTTATAGATCCACTTGGAAGTTACTACAAACTTCCCTTTTGGTCTCAGAACAATATCCCACACATCATTTTTCAAGATGGACTGATACTTTTCTTCCATGGAATCTTGCCATACTTGTTGACCTGTTGCTTCTCCATGACAAGAAGGCTCAGTATCAATGATGTGGCTCATGCATGAAAAGTAGATCGGAAATCTCTTTGGTATCTTGCTCTCTCAGAATGCGCCTTGAGGAGTTGCATGGCCCTCTACCTCCTACAAAGTTTGTTGATCCCATACATACCTTTTATGGCCAACTGCAATGTCTCTAGGGATATCAACTGGAGAAACTAGATCAACAAGAACAATTGGGTCAACTGGAATAATGGTTGTCTCCCTCTAAATTGTTGAAGGGGGATAGGGTACCGGTTCACTGTCAATCTCCATATGAGATTCTCTGGATCTTTGAAAGGCTATCTCCTCCTCAAAGATAACATCTCTTCTCACCTCAATCTGTCTCTGACCAGGGATGTAAATTCAATATGCTTTTGAAGATTCATTGTATCCCACAAATGTATCCTTTCTACATGAGGGGTCTAGCTTAGATCTCTTCTCTTTGGGTAGATGAAAGTATACTGGACACCCAAATATCCTGAAGTGTCCAATCTTAGGATTTTCTCAGGTGAAGGCTTCTTCGGGAGTTATGTTCTTCAAAATCTGGTGAGGACTCATGTTCTAACCATATACTGTTGTTATGGATGCTTCTGCTGATAGAACCATAAGTAGATGTTGATCATGTATCATTTCTTTGGTTGATTCAATGATGGTTATGTTCTTCCTCCTCAAATAGTTTTGACTCCTTTTGAAGTTTGAAGGATAAACATCTTCCTTTGTTGTTAACCTTCTTGGAACAAGAAAACAAACAAAAGGAAACAAGACAAGAATATCTCCTAGAGTAGAATAATGAGTACATCTCCAAGATCAAAACAATTTAAGGATTTTTGTCACAACTACAATGCCTACTTGTAATGTAGAAAACTTATAAATGTAGGTTAGAGGCATTATAATTAAAACAACCAAACCTGGAGTCTTCACTTCGAGTGTGTTGTTCCTCTCAATGCACCGAGATCCCTCTGGATCCATGATTTCAGCAAAGGTTCCTTCCTCCTGCAAGTACCCTCATGAAAATGATACAAATAATATATACAAGTGCATACCTGAGAGTGTTGATATGATTTCTCCAATGGCACCTAGATGATCTATGATCTATGACATCTTCATGAAGAAGATAACAACATTGTTACCTTTTTTCATCTTGATATTTTGAATATGGCCCTTCAATGTAAGATCTTGAGTAGATGATTATCTTCCTTTCCTTGACGTTATCTTCCTTCCTTTCTTTCTTCACTTCATCGATAATTGTCTTTGGTAAAGCTTTTTATATCACCCACAATAGATATTCCTCTTCAAGAGTGATCTGAAGCCTTGACTTCCACGAACTGAAGTTGCTTGATCCATCAAGCCTATCTTCCACCAAGGTTCTTTTCATCATATTTTCAGATTCTTCACAAACCCTTGTTAACTGGGCTAGAAAACCTAATGAATAGGCTATAAACCTTAGGTTTTTTTGGGCTTATGACTGCCAAAAATAAGCCTTGAAATTCAAAAGAACATTGGTGAGCTAAAAAGCTCCTTCAATGAGTTGCAGAAACCCTAGATTTGAATTTTCCGTAGAAAATTACGAAACCCTAGGGCCAAAAAATCAAAATTCTTAGAATTTCACTCTAAGAGTCTATGGAGGTGTGATGAAGGAGGCCGTACTCTCCTATGCCAATTTTATCCCCAATGTCCAAGTATAAAGTGCTGAAATTGAAAAAGAAAGAGGGTCGTACAGAATTGCAGAAAACCGTAGAGGGCCGTATGGTTATGAAGAAAGGAGAGGACGACTTTCTTGAAGCTTGTGCAATGGCATCTTCAAGACCTATGCTCTGAAACCATGTTGATTTTTCAGTATGCTTGGCTCAAGCATGAGGTTTATTTAATTTTAGTCATGTACTTGAACCATAAACAAATGCAACTACACCATTCACAATTGTTGCAATAACCAAGATCACAAGAAGAAATAACCATGCACAAGAACACACAAAATATTTTGGGAAAACCCTTCTCAACAAGGGATAAAAACCCATCAATCCTTTGCTATATTCTCAAGAGAAGATCCTCCAACCATGAAACCCTAATGCACACAAGAGGGTTCTCTACTACCTTGAAACTTGCACCTAAGAGAGGTGCGCACATTAGCCCTAGAAGATGTACTTGTTGAAATTTCCAAAATGACAAGTGACTTGTGTGTTTCCTCAATGGGGAAATCACCTTTATTTATACTAGACTAGACAGACCAAAAGTGGTGTCTATTGGCACAGTAGGGCCGATCTCAATAACTCAGAAAATAATTAATTATTACAATAAACATTAATTATCTTTCATACATGGTGGAGCCAACCTGTACCCTTTACATCACAATTAGGGTTACATGTAAATATTACTCTCAAACAATATAGAAAGGGATCTCACACATCCACTAGTGCTCAACCATTAGGGGCACACCCACCTGTGCTCAGCCACATGGACATCCTACTCAACAAATCTCTATCTCACTAAGTCCACATGAGAATCATTTGGAGTACCATCTCAAGCCTGACTCAAATGAGTCCATAGAGTAGAATACCACATGTCATAACAACTCAGTCTAGAGTCTGATGCACACCCATCACATGGGCACCTTCATCCCTCACATGGGTACACATTGTTTCATCTGAATCCAGAGAGGAATGAGACACCCAACTCATGGGCATCCTCACCCCACACAGGGGCACACATCATCTCATTTCATTCCAAAGAGGAACGACACACCCATCTCATGGGCACACCCAACTCATGGGCTCTCTCACAGGCCGAATCACTCAGTCTGTGTCCTGGAGGATGTCTCATGAAGTTGTAATCATCAACACCCACGATCCTGTGATGATACAAATTGAAGGTGCAAACTTGCATGATTTTAGCATGAACCCTGCAATGATGGTCGAATGGTGGTTGTTACACATTATTTTCGTCATTCCTATGATCGTTAATGATGTAAACCTATCTATTGCCTTTAGAGGGGTCACAGTGGCCTGAGTTCCTGAAGAGAGAAGGAAGAAGAACTTTTCCTGAGA
>JASDQU010420182.1:0-10207 GCA_032191745.1 Picea mariana
TGTGGAAAAAACTATATCAGGGAAACTAGGTGATCATTTCAAATAAGGATTAAAGAGCATGAAGCTAATATTAAGAATGGGCTCACACAAACCTCAACAATAGTCAAGCAATCCAAGACACCAAAATCTTGGCCAAATTGATTCATGGATAAATGTTTAGTTTTTGCGTCTTTTTCTTTGATGCGGATTGTGAATGATAAACCTCTCAGTGGAATGACAGTCCCTTGGCGAACCCAACTTCTGATTTCAATGACTTCTATGTGTGGGTTTTTTTTATTATTGTGAAAAGTTTGTGGTTTTATCTTCTATCACTTATTCATTTAGTCATCAGTCCGTTCTTGAGCATTCAGCCAGGAGCCGAATCGACGGTCGTCACTTCGGTGTTTAAAGACCTATAGATTCAAATGGCTTTCTTTTATGTGCATGGATGATGAGTGAAGGATAAGAATATGCCATGTTTTTTATGGACCCCTTACTTATTTTTTAGTTTACTGATTCATGGTTGAATGACCAGTATTTGCGCCTTCTAATGAGCGAGTACTTATGTGGCTTGATTGTTTAAAACTTTGATTTATCTATGCATTTTTAATTGCTTGAACTTGTGTACATCTATGGATTTTTTTTTATAAACTCTGCATTGTGGATAGATATTGCAGAGTGATGTCGACATGAGATTATGCAAACATTCCTTGAAAATGCTCTAGGCATTCTCAAGAAGGAAGAATAGTAACTCCTTCTTCAACTGAGACTCCGAGTGATCACCAACAATATCGTCAGAGGAGATTTTCAACCGAGTCTGTAAATAGATCAACCACAGAACCTCCTCAAACCAGTGTTATGGATGTAGCCTTCTTAGATAGGTTGCGCATCGACACTCCTACACCTGAGAATGTAGGGAATAGATCTGGACCTGAGAATATTTCTGGTAAGTTTCTTAAATTTTGTTTATTTTTGTTGAATTTTGTTGTATTTAAATTTATGTGAGGTTAAATCTTGAAGTTACATTTAAATTTGTGTGTAATGTCCCATTTCCCCTAGGCAGTCAGAATACCATGGTGGTTTACCCAATTTCCTATAAACCATTAGACGGACAAGCTAGGGAAATGATATCGGTAAAGTCACTTTCGAATTATAAAGTGAAACTTAGGAAAAGTGAGTTTATTAATATTAAACCCCTCTTTGAGGGTATTTCTCTCCAATTATTAAATAAAAGAATATTTTAATGGAGGAAAAAGGAAAAGGAAAAGACAAAAAGGACGATGGAGGATTGGAGAGGTATTGTTGAATAATCATTTTAAGAAAATTGTGTTGGGAGAAGCTTGCGAGCTTGAGATGAGCGTTTCGAAACCCTCGGTGAGAAAATTCAGTTTCGAGGTTGAAACAATACCTTCCTAGCTGAATATCGGAGAAGCCATCTAGGATTTTCATTCATGGATAGTTGGCGTTGTGATCCAAGGAGGTTTGGGTGAGATTGGATTCATTATCAGTTGTGGAGGACAGGTTGATTTCTTGTGGCACGTGTGGACAGACTGGGTGTTTCTCCTTGCTGGGAGCGCATCTCTTTCCTTCTTTTTGCTTGTGGCTATTGGTAGCTGAGTTCTGTGTCCTCAAGGTTGTGTGGCTTGGCTAGGCATATCCAAGAGCGAGTCATCTCTGCAGGCTAAGTTCCTTTGGTGGCTGCGTGTTATTCTTTGGGCAAACCGTGTCTCTTTGACCACGAGCTGGGCATTCTCTTGTGGCTGCGTGGAGGTTATGAATTGAGGTGGCTACTAGTCATTCTTTATTGGAGGATTGTTCATTGCATTAACAGGTGATTGAATGTAGAGCTGGGGTGTACTATCTCTTCCAACTGGAGGCACTGTTACACTTACCTGGGCCGTCCCTTTAGCAGTACGTGTGGGAAGTTTGATCCCTTCCTCCGGGATGTGTGTGATATGAGGTTATTACTCTTCATTCCTCACTCATTCTCTTTCATTGTGAGAGGTATTTACACCTCCATTTGACTGTTATTTCTTCAACAATTTATTTGAATAAAAGACAGTCCAGATTTAATGAGTTATGTCTATTGAGATGTCAATAATTGGCTATTATTTTAATGGGTTTTGTCTTAAATCTAAATGACACATTTGGCACTCAATTGGGGAGTCATAAGGGACTAGAAAAGCACTAGACAGCCAACAAAACCAATACACACATCGTTGTCCGATTAAATTTGCACCTACAGCCATAAACTCAAAATCATGCAAACTGTTTGACGAAAGTCCGGCATCAGAATTTGAAGGTTTTCACCACTTTTACAACGTAGAATATTTCAGTGGTATCAGAGCATGATCTTGGCTAGCTGTGGGTGACATTGATGACTGAGGAAGGGCTTCAAAACATCACTTATAGGTGCAGAAGGTATAGAAGCGTAGAGGGCAGAGGAGAAGAAATGGAGGGCACTCCACGAAACAATGCAAATCTGCCAGAGGACAGAGAGGATGGGTTGATCAGAGGGCTTATGAAAGCCTTACAGGATATTGCAGAGGGTCAGAGAGAGACCTGAGAGTTCATGGGAAGAATCACAGGTTATTCTCTAGGGAGCAAGCACAGTGAAGAAAAGGGGGAGAGCAGCAAGAGAGGGCATATGGAAGAAGGGGGAAACACACACAGACCTCATACAGAGGTGATCACTTCCAGGACCAGCCCTTGGAACCATCGTCATGACTATAGAAAGATTCCTATATCTACCATGCCTAAGTTTTTAGGACCAGCAGAGACAGGTATAGGAGGGCAGGTAGAGCAGGACGAGCCACTAGCAGCTTATTTCCAGAAATACAAGGCCATGGATCCATATTTGAGAGAAGCTATGACTTTTGCCGAGTTTTGTAGCTTCAAGGGGAGAAACAGACCAAGATTCTTCAATAGGGGTCCCACGTAGAGCTACAAGTTACAGTGCACAGTGGGCAATCTCACTTTGCCATACTTCGATGAGACGTCGAAGTGCATTGCACGAGCTTAGGTGCAGAAGCTCGACACCTGCTTCCAGCTAAACCCCATGGCAGAGACTGATGCCATTAAGCTGGCGACATTGCACTTGGAGGGTGAGACACAAGACTGGTGGTACCATGGGATGTCCACTCTGGGACATGCCCATATCGTCACCTATGTTGAGTTTACAGGGAAACTAGTGCATAGATTTGACAGGAGAGATCCCGAGTTGTCTTTCAGAGACTTGGCACAGTTGAAACAAACCGGTTCGGCAGAGGCCTTTATATCAGATTTCCAGAGGATATCAGTGATGGTCATCGATATCTCTGAGGCCCGATTGGTGATGTTGTTCACAGAGGGGCTAACCGAGCCACTTCGAGGATGGGTGAAGGATTATAATCCTACTACACTACAAGATGCAATTAGCAGAGCTCGAGACTTACAGGAGTCAGTACCCAGGCCCAAGTTCACCCTGAGACCAAACTTCCCCACAAAGTTCAATGACAGGGGACCACCACAGAGGGACGACACAGGATAGCAGCAGAGGGACTGGGTTGGACAACCACATAGGGACTAGACAGGAAGGAATAGGATGGACGATGCTACCAAGCAGGATTTACAAAGAAGGAAACAATGTTTCAGTTGCCAGGAACCATGGGTACCAGGTCACAGGTGTGCGGGCAAGGCCAAGGCACACTACATAGAGGTCTTCTCAGATAGTGGGGAGGATGAGGAGACAGAAGAATAGGGGCAGGAGGAGGATCCACTAATGGTAGAGGTAGAGAAGGCATCGATGGGAAAGCAGGGGACTATAGCATCACTCTCAGGGATTCCCAGGTTTCATACCTTCTAGATGAGAGGAGGATTACAGGGACACAGAGTGACAGTGTTGGTGTATGGTGGGGCATACCACAATTTTATCGATGCTTCATTGGTAGAGCGGAAGGGCATTGCCACCGAAGCCTTTGAGGGATTTTCAATGATCATACCAGGGGAGAACACCCTAAACTATACCAGATACATCCCGTAGATGACATTGAGCCTAGGGAAATACACCATCACATACGACTTCTTCGTGGTGAAGGTGCCTGACACCAATGTGGTATTGGGTGTCCAGTGGTTATACTCCCTAGGGAAGTACACCACCAACTACCAGACTATGAAGATGGTGTTTCAGGGATGGGACGACAGGAGAGTGGTTTTAAGGGGCATGAACACTTACCCTCCCGAGGTAGTGACCGCAAAGAGGATGGAGGTAGTGAAGAGGTAGGACGACATTGCATGGGTTACAAATTTTCGGATTTCAGTACAGAAGCCTAAGGGCGGGGAGTCTAATTTTTTGAGAGAGATAAAGGCCTTTCTTAAGAAGCATCAGAAGGTCTTTGGTGATATACCTCTAGGTAGGCCTCCAGACAGGGGCTTTGCGCACACCATCAAGTTAGAGGAGGGCATGGGAGCAGTGATTACCACCCCGTATAGGCACCCCAAGGCCTATAAGGATGAGATTGAAAAGACCATCAAGGAGCTATTGGAAATGGGCCACATCCGACCGAGTTCGATTCCTTTCGCTTCTTCTGTAGTACTGGTAAAGAAGAAGGATGGGACCCTCAAAATGTGCATTGATTACCGAGCCCTAAACAAGAGGACCATCAAGAACAGGTACCCTATACCCAAGATTGATGAGTTGATGGACGAGCTGAAGGGGGCCAAGTATTTTTCAAAGATCGATCTACGGTTGGGCTTCCATCAGATCAGGATGCGAGAGGGGGATGAGTACAAGACCGCTTTCAGATGCCACTATGGGCACTACTAGTTCTTGGTGATGCCTTTTGGGCTAACCAATGCCCCAACCACATTTCATTCCTGTGTGAACCATACATTTAGCAAGCAGCTTAAAAAGAATTTGTTGGTTTTCTTTGATGACATTTTGGTCTACAGCCGCACTTGGGAGGAACACCTCCAACATCTAGATGATGTGTTAGGCATATTGGACAAACAGGAGTTGTATGCAAAGTTGTCCAAATGCGAGTTCAGGTTGACAGAGATTCTTTATTTGGGGCATGTGATTGGAGCTCAGGGAGTGCAGGTACATTGGGACAAGATCGAGGTGATTGGTGATTGGCCTCTGTCGAGGAACACTACAGAGATAAAAAGATTCATGGGTTTGTGCACTTACTACTAGAGGTATGTGAAAGGTTTTTCTCAGTTGACAGCACCAATGACAGATTTGACCAAGAAGGGGGCCTTTGAGTGGACAGATGAGGCCCAGCCAGTCTTCGACAGGATGAAATACATCATGAGTTCATGCCCGGTCTTAGCTTTTCCATACTTTACCCAACCCTTCGTGTTGGAATGTGATGCATCAAAAGTAGGTATTGGAGCCGTGCTTATGCAGAAGAATCATCCCATAGCTTTCGAGAGTCGGAAGCTTAGAGATTATGAGAGGCTCTACTCCATTTATGACAAAGAGATGCTGGCCATCATGCATGCACTAGCCAAATTTCGGCGCTATCTAGTGGGCAATAGGTTCAAGGTCAAGATGGATCACAATAGCCTCTTATTCTTCTTGGAACAGAAGGAACTAAATGATAGACAACAGAAGTGGGTGAGTAAGATCCAGGCCTACGATTTTGAGATCGAGTACGTGAAGGGGAAGAACAATGTGGTAGCCGACGCCCTTTCTAGGATGCCCCCTACTCTATCCTTGATAGATATATCAAAAGACTGGAAGAGTCTTCTATTGGTAGAGTATTCCAAGAACAAGTTTGCTTGTGAGGTTTTGGATGGGCAGGTTACTAATGACAGGTACAGAGTCGTGGATGATGTCATCTACTACAAAGACCGAATTTATTTGGTTCTAGGTTCGCACATCAGGCAGAAGATCATGCAGGAAGCACATGACTCACCTTTAGCAGGACACCAAGGGTTCCTTAAAACTTACAAGCAGGTCCGGGAGAGGTTCACTTGGAAGAACCTCAAGGGAGACATACTGAAACACGTTCAGGAGTGCGGAGTTTTTCAGTGGAATAAGGTGGAGCACACCCATCCAGCTGGATTATTACAGTTGTTTCCCATTCCATATCGAAAATGGGAAAGTATCTCCATAAATTTCATCACTGGGTTACCCAGGGTGCAGGGGAAGGATTTCATTTATGTCGTGGTGGATAGACTCACCAAGTTTGCCCACTTCTTTGCTATTCCTTCAGACTATTCAGCAGCACAGGTGGCCGAGCTATTCTTCAGGGAGATTTTTCGTTTGCATGGGTTGCCCAAGACCATCGTTAGTGATAGAGACAGCAGGTTCAAGGGAGGATTTTGGCAGGAGATTTTCAGGCTAGTCGATACCAAGTTAACGCCGAGCACTAGTTACCACCCACAGACTGATGGACAGACAGAGGTTGTGAACAAATGGGTGGAAGGTTATTTGCGGAACTACATCTTGGGACAGCAGAAAGCCTGGGTGAAGTGGTTACATCTGGGGGAGTACTGTTACAATACCACCCATCACATGTCCATTGGCATGACCCCTTTTCAGGCACTCTATGGTTACGAGGCCATGACTTTTGTAGACATTGCATTCGTTGATAGTAGGGCACCAAAGGCCAGATATTGGATACAGGACAGTCAGGATATTCTGAGATCATTGAAGGAAAACATGAGGGTGGCCCAGTATCAGCAGAATATGTATGCGGACAGGCATAGGACCGAGCGCTCGTTCGAGGTGGGAGATTTATTATTCCTACGACTACAACCATATCGACAATCTTCATTGAAATAGAAAGGGGCGGAGAAACTCAAACCTCGCTACTATGGAACCTACATGATAACTCGGAAGGTGGGACAGGGTGCGTACGAGCTAGAGCTACCTGAGGGGAGAAAGATTCACAATGTGTTTCACGTATCTTGCCTTAAGCAGGTAATAGTACAACAGGTGGTTTCCTCAGAGGAGTTACCCCCTTTGGATGACAAGGGGCGGTTGGCCACAAGCCCTGAGGAGATCTTACAGGTACGGGAGAGGAAGCTCTGTAATAGGGTGGTCAGGGAGTTTCTAGTGAAATGGAAGGACCTACCGGTGGAGGATGCCACTTGGGAAAATGAACAGGTGTTACAGCTTCCAGGTTTGAAGTTGCTTGAGGACAAGCAAATTTGGGTGAGGAGGACTGTAATGTCCCATTTCCCCTAGGCAGTCAGAATACCGTAGTGGTTTACCCAATTTCTCGTAAACCATTAGACGGACAAGCTAGGGAAATGATATTGGTAAAGTCACTTTCGAATTATAAAGTGAAACTTAGGAAAAGTGAGTTTATTAATATTAAACCCCTCTTTGAGGGTATTTCTCTCCAATTATTAATTAAAAGAATATTTTAATGGAGGAAAAAGGAAAAGGGAAAGACAAAAAGGATGATGGAGGATTGGAGAGGTATTGTTGAATAATCATTTTGAGAAAATTGTGTTGGGAGAAGCTTGCGAGCTTGAGATGAGGGTTTCGAAACCCTCGGTGAGAAAATTCAGTTTCGAGGTTGAAATAATACCTTCCTAGCTGAATATCAGAGAAGCCATCCAGGATTTTCATTCGCGGATAGTTAGCGTTGTGATCCAAGGAGGTTTGGGTGAGATTGGATTCATTATTAGTTGTGGAGGAGAGGTCGATTTCTTGTGGCATGTGTGGACAGAATGGGTGTTTCTCCTTGCTAGGAGCGCATCTCTTTCCTTCTTGCTGCGTGTAGCTATTGGTGGCTGAGTTCTGTGTCCTCAAGGTCATGTGGCTTGGCTAGGCGTATCCAAGAGCGAGTCATCTCTGCAGGCCGAGTTCCTTTGGTGGCTGTGTGTTCTTCTTTGGGCAAACTGTGTCTCTTTGACCACGATCTAGGCATTCTCTTATGGTTGCGTGGAGGTTCTGAATTGAGGTGGCTGCTGGTCATTCTTTATTGAAGGATTGTTCATTGCATTAAGAGGTGATTGAATGCAGAGCTGGGGTCTACTATCTCTTCCAACTGGAGGCGCTGTTACACTTACCTGGGTCGTCCCTTCAACAGTACGTGTGGGCAGTTTGATCCCTTCCTCCGGGCTGTGTGTGATCTAAGGTTATTACTCTTCATTCCTCACTCATACTCTTTCATTGTGAGAGGTATTACACCTCCGTTTGACTGTTATTTCTTCAACAATTTATTTGAATAAAAGATAGTCCAGATTTAATGAGTTATGTGTACTGAGATGTGAATAATTGGCTATTATTTTAATGGGTTTTGTCTTAAATATAAATGACACATTTGGAACTCAATTGGGGAGTCATAAGGGACTAGAAAACCACTAGATAGCCAACAAAACCAATATACACATCATTGTCCGATTAAATTTGCACCTACAGCCATAAACTCAAAAGCATGCAAACTGTTTGACGAAAGTCCAACATCAGAATTTGAAGGTTTTCACCAATTTTACAACGTAGAATATTTCATTGTGTGTAGGCAATCAATTTAGAGCAAGGGGCGACAATGAGAGTGGTTGTCACGAAGATTCAAATGTCGATGCAGAGGGTGAAGACAGATTTAGGAGGCCGCGTTATGAAGAAACAAAAGATTACACGCCAACATCCACCTATCCTTCTGAAGTTGGTGATGAACTTCCCTGGGAAGGGAATACCGACGCAATGATGCTTGAGCGATGCTCAGGTGTTAAAAAGAGGTTGGAAAATGATTTGGCGGTCTTGGAACTTGCTTTGGAGAGCAAACAAAGTTTGTAAATTGTCTTGCATTCACTGGAAAACGTTATGGATGCATATCAGAAGATGGGGCCAACCACTGACAGTTTTGTCGATCTAATGAAGTGGCGAAAGTCAAAGGTGATGGGTCCTAATAAATGGGAGATAGTAAAAAATAGAGTTTCAAAAGAAGACACCATCTCCATGTTCAATTTCAAAGAGGGCCCAAAGAGGAAAATGTTGAAGGTGCAGTATTTTAAGCACCCTGACTTTGTCGAACATCTGTATAACAGATTTTTGGCCGCATATGGGAAATTGCTATGGAATGATGAGGTTCCACACTATTTTTCAAGACACTTTTTTGCGGAGTTTTTCTTGCACATGCACCCATATTATACTAGTTTATCATCCAAATATTATGGGACTGGTAAAGGACGTACATATGATCGCAAAGTGGCATATCAAAGTGCGACATTGTCGAGGCCTCCACAACCCTTAGTACCTCGCCCAAAAGGGGCATTTGCATCACTTTCAGAGTTCCAGTCTACATCAAAAGTTGGCAAAGAGGCCAAGACTGCAATCGGGGAAAATATGGAAGCTATGTTTTATGGTGTTGATGTTGGCATGAAGCGTTAGTGAGCAGAAGCCAATTTTCGGGCCACATTTGTTGATAAAACAGATGCAGACTTAAATGCAATGTTAGCAGAAGAAGTTTTGGAGTATGCCAAATTTAGTCGGGATGGTTGGTAGAAGATCATTCATAATGATGACCCGAATCGTAGATTGGTATGTGATCTATTTAGGAAAATTTTGACGCATTTTATGATAGTTTACTTTGAGTTCTAGATTTAGATATCCTTGTCTCTATACAAATAATTGATTTCTTCTTGCCATTAATTGCAGTTTGGAGATATGTTAAATGAATCTTCAGTCGGTAGGAGACTTGATTCGACAAGTTTGAATTTGGATGAATTGAATCGGGTATGTTTTTTCTAATAGTTGTTCAATCTCCATTGTTTTGAATAAGAGATCAACAACATTTATAATTTTGCATAATTGTAAACACATTGAATCCTAGATTTAGTTCTTAGTTGTGTTGTTCACAACTCTCTATTCCATCTATTCCATCTTCTGTTACTTGGGCTGGATTGTCTCAATTCTCATTGGGAGAGTTTGAAGCGGATGGGAGTTCATAGGTATCATTTAATGTCTTAAAATTATTTAAATTTAATGTGTTATATAATCATTTGAATATAATTTATTAAATTTTCAAATTTGAAATGTGTTATATAGGCTAATGTGGAGAAGAGAGTACATGAGAGTGTGTTCGGAAGAGAGTCTGGGATTGAGGAAGCACCCAAATTAGGAAAGGATGTGTCCATTCAGGATGATTCATAAATGTACGTTCTTGACTTTTATCAAATTTTTGTTTTCTCAAATTTATAGTTTAGCCTTTCCTCAATTATTTTGAATTATATAGAACCCCTAAATAAGTTTGTCGTTGTCTTAAATGGTGTACACTCAAACTTATTTAAG
>JASDQU010420193.1:0-10180 GCA_032191745.1 Picea mariana
AATTTTGACCTGTTTGACTTGACGGTAAAATCGCGATATTTCCTCCATACGGACTCCATTTGCGAAAATAAATATACCGCCGGAATCAGGAAAACGAGACGGACACAATGGTACTGGTTTCGTCTCAATCCGAGCACTTTGAAAATTGAGCAAATTTTGATCCCCTGATCAATAAGAGGTGAAAATACACTTAACACAGGAATATTGGACGAAGTACCGTATGAGGTACCAGAGGAAGTGTCGTATGAGGTGTCGAACGAAGTGCCATTGCATACCAGTAACTGTCCTAGATTTCAGGGAACCAGATTTCAATTACATTCAATTAAATTTGTTGCAGGCATTGATTCATATGGTTATGATCAAATGTCCAAGTCAACAAACTTGGACATTGATCTAAATATGCACCAATCCATTTCTCCCAAGCTTTCCATTGAATTCGAATTTCCTACACATGGCATCTCACGCGCACATGTGGGCAACGTACTCCACCATAAGAGCATCCAAAATCAGGTTGGGCACTCTATTATCTCATTTACCCTTGCCAACTATTGTTCCAGATTATGTACTTAAGGCTTAGAAAGTACAATTTCTAGGCATACGAAAGTGAGTAAAGGATAAAAAGGGGAGAAAAATCAACCTTCGAGAAAGGAAGCTAAGGTTGATTTCCAGGTTGTCGTTGTCTCGCTTCCAGTTGTTCCTAGATGCTTATATCCCGTTCAATCATGGCCCATGAATGTTCAAGTTCTACCCAGGTGGTGGTTGTTTTAAGTATGGTATCGAAAAGGTTAAAAGGGATATGGGTTTGGTCCGACAAGCTGGGTTCAATATTAGGTTGTCTTGCAATGGGGACAGTCATATAGGAACAAGAAAAATTAAAAGAGAGTTCGAGGTTTTTAATGTTGTCTCAATTTGGTCTTATAAAAGAGAACTTTATGATCCAATGTTAATATAGAATGCAAACCAAAGGCATTTTCCCGTAACTGAGTTATCTGTTAAATAAATTGTGTGTGAATTGTGAGAAAAACATTAAGTTGTATATAATGCGAGGCTCCTATCAAGGGATAATCTCGCCCTGTAAATAGAAGAAGAAATCTGACGAAGCATAAAATATTTAGATCTAAAGAGTTCACAGGTCATGTACCTGGTAATAGCCGATACAGAGGAAAAGTTGCAAGAGAAATAGATGACTAAAAATTAATCATTGTAATAGAGGTTTTACTAAATTGTAGTGAAACATTCATCAGACATATATAAGCGAAATGAAATCGAAAATGAAATCACAAAGGAAACAAACTCATAACATAGTCTTGACGGATTCAGGAGTCTTCGAATTGCTTTGTATTAATTTTCAAAAGGAGAGAGTCTCTATTACAATCGACCAAAAATGGTCTAGCCTCTATTCTTTCTTCAAAGTGCATATTTATACAAATTTCTATATGCTAGAATCTCAATCGTTCTAGAGGTTTTCGGTTACAAAAAAGGAGATTAAATGTTTCAATTATTTGTCTTTGTCCTCTTTCGGATGGACAGAGCACCTTCCTTTCTTCAAACTTCGGGTTCTAAAAATAGAATAGGCAGACACATATCATTATTTGGTACCCAAAGACTGCCCCTTCGCCTGATGTGTCCAAGTGACACACCTCTCCACCAACTGGGCTATCACCCTGGAAGGTTTTGCTTGATCATTTTCCTCAAAAGTGTAACAATCCTTCACTAATCATGGAAACTTTCCTTCTACCTATCGGTCTTCGGTGCTGATAGAACATAAAAGTACACTTGGTTTTATTAGCCATCTGTCTACTTGGACTATATTTGTCTGGGTTATCTGTGATATTTCAGCCAACTCACTTTCCTCATTCTCCTTGATATTTAGCAGGTGTTTGGCTATATTGATCTGGCCCAGTGTCTCAGTATTGCTTTCACTGTTGAGACCCAACGAACTCCCATCTATGAAACCAAAAGTTTCTTCACAAGAGTTTCTTACCTCTTTATCTCGTTGTCTGCCTTCTAATATGTTACGCTCCCATGCCTTCAGCAAGATGTTACCTTGGGTCTGTTCTAGGATGGAAAGCCTGGAACTACTACCTGTTTGCTTTTTTCGTGGCTATAGCAACCTCTTGGGAAGCAACCCGAGCTGCCCCATCTTCTTTTTCTCTAAAGGAGATGTTTTCCAGTACTTGATCAATGAGTTGGCAGTGGTTTTGAATAGTTTCCACTTTAGCAAGTAGATCTTGTTGAGCTGCAGACACTCTTTTTCGGATTTATATGGCTTGGGATTGGAATATCCCGATATCTATCACCTAGCTTTCGGCTAAATTTAATTTGGCCTGTAATTGCCCTATCAATTCTTCTTGTTGGTTTATCTGTGATTGGTTGGTCTGAGCCATCTGTTCTGTCTGCTCGAGATCGTATTTGAGCCGCTCGATTTCCTTTTGATCGGTCTCCCTGGCTAGCTCTATACATGTGTCTGCCTGCTCTCTGGCGACTGCTTCTGTTGTAGCTAGCTTATCCTCCAATGTTTTGATCAAGCGGTTTTTCTGTTTCAACTGATCTTTTAGGGACTCGACAGAATATTGGTTGGCTGTAGCAAAAGCCCCCAATGTCCCTGCTATCTGAGTTGAAAATTCTTGCTTCTTCATGGCTTTTCCATCGGCTAAGATTTTAAATTTCTTGGCTGCTGTGCCTGCTTCTTGATAAATCTCTTGCTTCACAATGGCCTTTCTCTTCTTATCAAAGAAAAATTCATTCAGAGGCAACTCTTCCACAGTTATGGGTGATAGTTCTTCGCCGAAAATCCATCCAGCGTCTGGGATCCCCTTTGTGGACTGTAGGGGAGTAACAGAAATGATGGGATTGTCGATATGCTTGGATGATTTCCCCAGAGTAACAACCGAGGTTGGCTTGCTTGGAGGGTTGGGGGTCTCAGCTTCCTGTTTAGGGCCCCCAGTTTGCTTCTTCTTTTCCTGGTGTTCTTCTTGGTCAGGTGTTGAATCTTTGGAGCCCTTGGCTTCCATTTGTTGTACATCTGTGGTCATCGGGTTCTTACCCTATAAGACTGGGGGAAGGCAGCTCCGTCGTTGTTCCTAGAATTTGAAAAAATCGGCCATCTCTTCAAGTGACAGGGCTTGTACCGGACTCAAGACCTCTGCATAGGATCTTGCACCTCGGAAGATATCATCATGAGGTGAATTCTAATCTTCATATCTTTTAAGGCCACAACTAGCCATGTGATTACTCACGACCCTGTGTGGGTTGTGTTTCTTGAACTCAATGTGAACGAATTTAATATCTTCCAAGGTTGTTGCCTCGGCCTTTGCATGCCCGAAATATAATAAATAATAGGTATTCAAATGAATGGGGAAGGGTGGCCATACCTTTTTCAAAAATCCTTTAAGCTCTTTTCTTATGCCACCAATCACGGTTTGCCTAGCGATTTCATGACAAACCAGCCTATCTGGTATAAATAATGGTAGAGCATATGGAGGAACAGAGGCGCTGAAAACCTTGATATATGAAAATTCTGCCTCTACATACCAGTCGACCACGCTGCTCAAGTTGGCCACGATGCTATCTAAAATCCTGGGCGGTGGATTACCAAAGATGATGACATGCATCAGCACCATTACCCAATTGAAAATAACATATATGAAGTCTGCGGCCTTATCCTCCCAAAGTTTTGAATGGTAGACATGGATAGGCTCAGCATTAGATGGAGTCCAGCTCCAGCTCATTAGGGGAAAAGGCGTCATGAAACAAATGGAGTCCATGATGTATGCGGACATAAAAAATGAAGCGGCCTTCTCATTTGCCCTCTGCATCTGATATTCTGTAATGTGACTGGTTAGACTGTCTAACAACAGTTTGGCCTAGTCGAAGGAACAACCTTTAGCGACTGTATGAATCAAAGGCACCCATGGGAGAAAGAAATGTGTGGTTTCCTCCCTCCCATACAATCTATAGGTCATCATTGCTATGTATTTGAATTGTGGTTCCAAAGAAGAGATTGAATAAACTCTGTTACCGTCTGCCCTAAACTTTGCGGGGTGCGAGACCCAATCCTTGATCAGATTAGACAAGTTTCTGTCGTATTTCTCACATTCCTTCTGCTTAAAACCTTCCAGAAACTCGGCATTGTGTGAGAAGTTTGGTGTGGGTGACAATTGGTACATCGCCTACAAATGCTCTGGTCTAAAGGTCCCAACAGTCACCTTCTGCTCGCTGATAATAGTTCTGGTCGAGATATCCATGTGATCTAGTGCCCATCGGATCATATCATAGTAGGGAAGGAGTCATGGCCTAACCACTACCTTATGCATCTCTTCTTGAAAGATGAATTTGTATTTGGTGGCCACGTCGTCCCTCTCATTATCACTGGAATCATCTGAACAGTTCACCAATTCGGACTGCAGAACCTCAAAGACGTATGACCAGGTTCTGACAGAATCAATACTTCGAGGTGAAGTAACAGAAACATTATCTGAACCTTGCCCTGAATTCTTAGCAATCGTCTTGGACGCTTTTCATGGGGCCATGATGGAGGACTCTGACTTAGCTCTCCTGTACTAAAAATGTGTATACATACAAAAATTAGCCTGATGAGAAAAGCTTCTTTGCACAAGATAGAAATGAAATTTGAAACAATGAGAGAAAGAACTCTATATTTCGACCATTTAAAACCTCGGCATCCGTATGAACAGAACGGTCAAATCATTTTTAGAGAAATATTTTAGCAATAAAAACAATATCTTTATGTGTCATTTCACCTCATTTCAAATAAATGCCATAATTTTTTACGGGTCATGACACAAGTTGGCGCAAAAAAAATTAGTTTATCTCGTAGACAGTGCGTGTTAATATTTGTATCAATGCACTGATTAATCTGGCTTAGCTTCTTTAATTAGGTTTTCTTTAAACTTTAATCACCCTTTCGACATTAGTCGTATCGGGAGATTTCACTCCTACCCTTCGAGCCTCTAAAACCCGAGATCGCGATGACGCGATCTAGTTAAGCAAAAATGTAATCCGGATTAAGTGTTTAATTAATCATGTTTAATTAATATCGCGACTTTGTGACTCGGGGCTACAAAGGTATAGTTTCTTGGAAGACGTATGTCGAGTCATGAAATCCCAACAGAGTTTAACTATGGTTAAAAACTATTCACCCCTGACACTAACCCAAGTAACTTGTGCAAACGTCTCGCGATTTCGCCTATCAGAGTTATGACGGTAAGGCTTTTGGAGAGAGCGAATGCCTAGACGCGAAACCCCGATAGCATTTGACTAGGGTTTAAGGAACTTTACTCCCGGCTTTAACCTAAGGTAGGCTTTTAAAACCTTTTCGTAACTTCACGCATCGAGGCTTGTAAACCATGTGACTTGTAACTCCCAAAGCGTGATATCCCGAGGTACAAAAAGTGAAAACTTTGTTTAATCGAAAAAGTAGTGGCTTAGGAGTATAACAGCCATCACTACTTTGCATGTCAGGAATACTGAAGTTTCCAGTGGGTAAATATCACAAAGTAAAAGAAAAATTAAAGGCCAACCTTTGATTTTAAGAATTACGTTTAAAACAGCTGAAAAACGCAGCTCCAACATAGGCTCCAACTAGGGATCTCGTCTTCCTGTGAGACGGGAAGAACAGTAGACCACATGCCTGTATTGGGTAAATGGAGTCATTGGCCTTATTCTGGTGAAACTGTTCTTAGGAAGGAGATACAGAGGGGAAAAGAGATTTCGTCTTTTACTTTTGAAAATCTTTTCAAAACTCAGATGCTTTTTAAACTTAGTTGCAGCCACTTTCATGACTTTCTCCTTCTCATTACTAAATTTAGGTCTGCCTTAAGACAATCAAAATAGTCCTAAGAAATCCAACAGATCTTGTGGCTTTTGGCTTGCATCAAATGAATTAAATTACTTGTTTTTAAACGGGGTTCCCTGTCTAAACTTGGGATGCAGATCCGATTTCGAAAAAAATTGATTACCAGAGTAGAGTGAGATTCACGTATGACAGCCTTACAGATATCTTAGATATTGCTTCACTGCCAGCAAACCTGTTCAGTACCCCGGTGAAGTTATATGGCCCTTTTTACTGAATTTCCTTTCACCACTTCGAAATATATTTATGCATTTAAATGTTGAGATGAGGGCAATCATTTTTGAATTTCCTTTCATCGTCTCTTTGGACCAGATTGGGGGCAATCATTTATAAATTTCCTTTCACCATCTGTCTTAAAATTTACTTTTTAAAACACGAAGTGGGGGCAATCAGTTTGTATGAGGGGTGATATCTGTGTAATATTTTGCAGTGGAGGTCTGTCAACTTACTTTGATTACTCAGTACCAACCTTCCCTTAAATTTCACAACACCTTAGCCCGCAGGGAAAAGGGGAAAGATTTATTCTAGGGGTCTTCCTTCGAGCAAGCCTCAATCCTTCGAAACTATTGAAAAACCTAGAATAATCAAGATCAACCTATGCATAACTTTGTTTAGTAAGAGACTGAGGAGTTGTGAAGACCAGCTTACTTTCCAAAATCTGCTTTACAGCTTTCAAAGTTAAAATGTAATATCTTCTCCCCATGTATGCAAACCCGGAAAGATGCTTGGCTTTTTAAGAAGGTAAATCTGAAGACAGAAAGAAGGGTGACAGATAGAGATCTGTAAACTGAAAAACAGGGGTCAAAAATTAAAACTGACTCTTGAAACCCTTTTTTTGGAGATGCTTTACTTTCTCTGCTTATTTTAACTACCTCCTATCTTTATTTTAAGTGAAATTCTTAGGACCTAGATCAAGTAGTTGTTCTTTTAATAACCAGTCAAGCGAAAACATTATATTTATGAGACCATTACGGCACTTTGGAGACCTTCGTTTAAAAAATAAAATTCTCAGGAATTCGTACCTTTTCCTTACCATTTTAAAATAACAGAAAACCTTTTCTATCACCTGTTTTGGAAAATTTATTCTCCAATATATGATTTTCTCTTTGCTCTTTTTCGCTTGTTTGGGCTGCAAGCCTGAATCCTGCAAACATGAAGATATCTTTTTTTTTTTTTGAAGAGCTGAATGTATTGAAAATTTTGTATCTCTATTTCTACAAAAATCACTGACCTAATTAATTAGTTTTGAATGTAGACTTACCAAAGAGAAATTATGAAATAGAAAGAAAACACAAACCGATATATACAATGGAAATTTTGGGGAACCAATTATTGCATATAATGTTTTAAATAACGCCCGTTGATAGGGGCGTTGAGGATTCTACTGTCCAGATTTTCTAATAGAAACGATTTTTTTCCTTCGGGAGCTGCGATTTTGAATGGTCCATACCAGATGATCAAATTTACCGTGTTTTGCTAAGTATTCTTTCCTAGCATCCCATTTCACGACCAAATCGCCCAGGAGAAACTCTCTGTCTTTTGCCTTATGGTCGAATAATGTTTTCATGTCGTCTTGGTATTTCTGCAACCTTTCGTCCACTTCGACCCTGTGTTGTTGTACTTCAATCAGTTGGTTTATCCTTCTTGTGACAGGATTCGGTTCTTCTTTCTCATCTTGCCAAAGTTTCATTACGGGAAGCGCTAGATTTATGGGTAGTACCACGTCGGTCCCATACACCATTTGGAAAGGAGAAGTGCCAATAGATTTTTTCGTGCCTATTTGGTTCGCCCATAAAGCGTATTTCAAATGTACGTGCCAAGATTTTTTGTTCTTGTTCAACACTTTCTTAATTACATTGATCAGACTCTTGTTTGAAGACTCAGCTAGTCCATTTCCTTGAAGGTAATATTTCGTGGAGTGGTCGAGCACGATATTGTATTTTTGGCAAAAACTGATCATAGCCATAGATTTAAAAGCCTGGGCGTTATCTGTGACTATCTTTCGGGGGCAGCCGAACCTAGACAAAATGTTGTCTTCCAGGAAGTCTATTACCACCTAATCTATTGCCCTTCTAGTTGGAATAGCCTCCACCCATTTAGTGAAGTAATATGTGGCAGTCAGGATCCATTTGTGTTGAGCACTAGAATGGGGGTTAATTTCGCCTATAAAATCTATTCCCCATTGTTGAAAAGGGGCCTCCGTTTTGACCGGAACCAACTGTAGCGCTGGGATTTTATGCTTGCCTGTAAACAGTTGACAAGGGTTATAGGACCTAACTTTGGCATTTACGTCTGAGAAAAGTTTTGGCCAATAATACCCTGCCCTCAGGATCTTATAACTTGTCACTGTCCAAGCGTGATGTCCCCCACACACTCCGTGAAATTTCTTTATGACCCTCTATTTCTCTGATTCGACTAAACAAACCAACAAGAAACCAAGTGGATCCTTCCAATACAATTGACTTTTGGATATACAGTACTTGATCGCATGCAATTTTAGCGTTCTGGCTTTGGATGGGGATAAGCCACTTGGGCATTTCAATGTCAGCAGGTATGACACTATGTTTTTGTACCAATTTGATGAGGTAAAATTCTCTTCAATTCTGATTGCACTTGTTGTCTCATCAAGCTCATCCATGTCTACACCCTCTTCATATCCTTGTAGGCCATTTATACCGAGAGCTCTGAAATTTGATTCGTCTAAGAGTTTGGCCAAACCTTTTCCCTTTACCAATCTCGTCGGTTTTATCTTGAGGTCGAATTCTTGAATTCTGGCAAGCCATCGTCCCCTTTTCCATCACTGTCGGATTGAACCAAAATATCCTTTACAGAACTGGTGGGTACATACGCAATTATCTTGGAATCTAACACATAGGTTCTGAATGATTTCAATGCCTTCACCATAGCATACACTTGCTTTTCCATTATATTGTATTTAAGTTCTGCGTCTCTGAGACTCTTGCTAAAAAAGGCTATCGGCTGCTCAAAACCTTCTTCATTTTTCTGGAGGAGTACCGTGGCGATTGTGTGTTCGAAGGCGAACGAGAAAATAAGAAAATCCTTTAGATAATCAGGGCTTGCTAGTACAAGTGCCTCGCTTATAACTTTCAATGTGCGCAAATGATGCTTTGGCTTCTGCTATCCATTTCACTTCCCTGTTTTTCTTTAGCATATCTGTGATCAATTTCATGATTTCAGCAATGTTTGGTATAAATCTCCTCAAAAAAATTATTTTTCCGAAGAATGACTGAATTTCTTTTAGATTCCTAGGAATATTTATAGTGTCTATAGCCTCAACCCTTTTAGGATCGATTTTAATACCATATCGAGACACAATATGGCCCAAGAGTTTACCTTCTTGCATGGAAAAGTGAGACTTTTTGGGGTTTAAAGACAAACCAAACCTGCGGCATTTTTCAAAAGTTTGCTTGAGATGTCTCAAATGATCTTCGTCAGATTTAGAAAAAACAGTAAGATCATCGAGATAGATAACCACGAACTTGTCTCTTTCACCGATGAAAGCGATATCCATAGCACATTGGAAGGTGGCACCTGCATTCATTAGACCAAAAGGCATCTTATTATACATAAAAGTACCCCAAGGGGTAGTGAAAGTTGTTTTCTCTTTATCTTGTTCATTTACGGCAATTTGATTATACCCAGAGAACCCGTCGATCATCGACATCCTATTTACCCCAACTACCTTTTCTAAAACGTGATCCATTTTGGGTAGAGGGTAGTTATCTTTGAGGGAGGACTTATTTAGATTTCTAAAATCAACACACATTCTAATCTCCCCACTCTTCTTTCTAACCGGGACCAGGTTTGCTACCCAATTGGAGTATCTCAGTGGTACAATTATTTTTGCATCCAATAGCTTTTTAACTTCCTTTTCGACCATGGGCAATAAGATAGGGTTGATCTGTCTAAGTTTTTGTCTAAAGAGTTTGACACCAGGCTTTAGGGGTATCTTGTGTTCAATCACCGTGGTGTCATAGGTTCTCAGCTCTTCGTAAGATCAAGTGAAAACATCTTTATATTTTCCGAGTAAGTCTTTATACTTGCTTTTTTCCTTAGGAGGAAAGTACTTTGATATTTTTACCATCCTAGGTTCTTCTTTGGTCCCTACATCGTAGTATTCAACCTCTTCTAGTTGGGGTTGCAGAGTGGATTTCTAGGATATATCATTCTGATCGAATAGTCTCTCCAGGGGGATCAGTCCTTTCGGAATCTGATTGTTCTTTAGAACCAGCATGCGATGATTTTCAATTTTTTCCTAGAACTCTTGAGGGTCCTCTCCCTCTT
>JASDQU010420194.1:6742-16922 GCA_032191745.1 Picea mariana
TTCTGTTGAAATATTGTAACTGCAAAGAGTATTCTATTTATTATTGAGTTATTATTAATTAGATCAATCCCCTTTTTTAGATTGGTCAAACACTAATTATATCATGTTAATTAAGAAGTCGGCCCCCAATCCTAATTAAAGTGGTTTTAGCCACTAAGTGAAGAAGAAGTCAGCCCTGCCCACTGAAGAGACACCTCCCTAGCACCTGCCATCCAATATAAATAAGAGAGGCTAGCGCCTCATTAGCTCACTCACTCAACTCACTCATCTAGTGCTCAAGTTTGAAGGAAGTTGCAGTTTCTAGTTGTCGGAAGAAGGAAGAGAGAGGTGCATTCTTCATTGTTGGATATTCTGTACTGTTTTGGTTTATTGTCTTGGCATTGTATTGGCTATCTATATTAAGAAATTTTTTGTTGGGTTTTCTCCCCCATGAGGGTTTCCCAAGATAAATGTTGTGTATCTTGTGATTTTGTTTCTCTCTGTGATCCTTCATATGTTATATTTGTCTAGTAAATTGAAAAGAAACTTAATAGTTGCTCTAAAATTAACATGGTATCAGAGCTAAGCTAAAGAGAGAACCTTTCACTGGATAAACAAAAACGTCACTATTTTCATACAAGAAAATTAGGGATTTTTTTGAAGAGGAATTTCAGCCTAAAAAATTCTAGGGAAGTGCACCCTAGCCCAACGAACTCATTGATAGCTTGAGCGCACTTTTTCAGTGGACAGAACATCTAGAAAATGAAACCCTAGTTTTCATTGGTACCAAAAAACCAAGAAACCAGAACCAATACCAGAAGTACCAGCCCAGATTTGCGCAAGCTCGGTTTCAAGGTGTAAAAGTTGGATTTTCAAAAAATTGACTGCACCAGGCTACTCTCGTCAACTAAGCATACCTCCTAGTAAGTTCAGATATAAATTATGAGAACTTTCATTTTTGGGTCATTTTCCTAGCTCCACGTCAAGATGTCTGCAAGAACCAAGATTTTTGACAAGTTAGAAGGTGTGGATAACTTCCATTCCTGGAATTATAGGATTTCACTCATTCTTGAAGAGAATTACCTAGCAAGATTCATCAAAGAAAATGTACCAGAACCCGCAGATGCTACAACTAAAGCAAAGTACCAGAAGGACATGGTTAGGACCAAAATAATCATTGCAAAATCTATCAAATATTACTTGATCCCTCAAGTGGCATATAATAATACCCCAAAAGAAATGTTTGATTCCCTAACCAAATTGTATGAAGGAAGAAACATTAACCGGAAGATGAACTTGAGAACTCAACTCAAGAATAAAAGGATGTAGAAAGGAGAAATAGTTCATGAATATTTCTCTAGAATCTCTCAATTCAAGGAACAACTAGAAGCAATCGGAGATACCCTATATGAAGATGAACTCATAATGACAACTCTTAATGGTCTCACAAGACCTTGGGATGAATTCATCCAAACCATTTGTGCCAGAAAGGAGAAACTACAATTTGACAGTCTTTGGGAAGAATGTGTTCAAGAAGAAGCAAGAGTAGCTAACCGAGAAGTAGTACTATTAAGGGATGAAGATCAAGCCCTATATGCTCATGTTAAAGAAGGAAAGAGAATATCTCACTTCAAGAAGGAGACCCATCTACATAAAGAGTCTCACTCCCCAAATAGATTCATCCATAAAGAATCTCACCCTCCAAGGAGATTCCAAAAGTTTCATAAAGGTCAAAGAAAAGAAAAGGATTTCTCATGCTACCAATGTTACCATTATGACAAGATGGGACATATTGCTAAGAATTGTCCAGCTAGAAGAGAAGAATAAAAGAAGAGAAACAAAAGGAACCATGCCCACACAGTTGAAGATGAAGAGCCACCCACTAAGATGATTAAATAAAATATTGAAGACTATATCTTAATCTCTTCCCTCTCAAGATCAGTGTCACCTGGTGAGGATACTTGGCTCATATACAGTGGTGCTTCCAAGCACATGACAGGTTAGAGAGACATTCTCTCTATCCTTAAAGAAAATAACTTTCCCTAGAAAGTTACACCTGGAGATGATTATCAATACCCCATCAAAGGAGTGGGAGAGTCCAATTAAAAACTTGATTCAGGGACCCCAATGAAGATGAAGGATGTACTATATCTACCAGGTTTGACAAAGAACTTACTTTCTATCTCAGCTTTAGATAAGAAAAGTTTTAGGGTTGCATTCATAGATGGAGAAGTCCTTATGTGGCCTAAAGTAAAAACCATAGAAGATGCAATTTTTATTGGAACATAAGAAGATGGCATGTACAAATTAAAAGGTCACTCAGATGCAGCCTTGATTCACTCCATTGAGAGTCTGTGTGAACTTTGGCATAGAATACTATCTCACATCAACTACAAGGCCTTACCATATGTAAGCAAGGCAGTTACAGGTCTACCAGATTTCAAGGTTGACCATGAAGGTGTGTGCAAGGGATGTGCACAAGGAAAGAACATCAAGAATCCTTTGTCGAAGAGTGACATTAAAGAAGAAGGAGTCTTGGAGCTCATCCACTCAGATGTATGTGGCCCAATTCCATCCACCTCTCTTAGTGGGTATGCATATTATGTATCATTTATTGATGACTATTCTCACAATACTTGGTTTACTTCTTGAAATCAAAATATGAAGTTCTTGGGAAATTCAAGGAATTCAAAGCCTTGATAGAGATTCTCTCTCAAAGAAAAATCAATATACTCAGGTCAAATAATGGAGGAGAATACACCTCAAAATATTTTGTAATATTTTGCAGAGATATCGGGATTAAGAGGGAGATCACCACTCCCTACAATCCTCAACAAAATGGTGTAGCAGAAAGAAAGAACATAATTATAATGGAAGTAGTGAAGACCATGATCCATGATCAATATCTTCCAGTTCACTTATGGGCAGAAGAAACAAGATCAACAGTGTATGTACAAAACAGATTATCCCATAGTGCACTTGGGTTCAAAACTCTTGAAGAAATGTTCTCCGAAAAGAATCCAGAAGTAAGCCATCTCAAAATATTTGGTTGTTCAGTGTTTGTACACATTCCGAAAGAGAAGAGAACCAAGATGGACCCTTCAGGAAAGAAGGGAATATTTGTTGGATATTGTGACGTCTCTAAGGCCTTCAGAATTTACATACCAGTTACCATCATATTGATATCAGTAGAGATATAACCTTTGATGAAGATGAAACACTCAAGAAATCAAGGAGATGTCATCTTGAATAAGTATATGAAGAAGAAACTGTGGTTCCCAGAGTTGCAGAACTAGTGAGGGAAGTCACAGTTTCCCCTGATGAGGAGATTCCAGGAGATCATGACATGATAGAATCTCAATAACCTCCCCAAATGACGATCTCTCACAAGAGAAAGCCAGCTTAGGTGAGGGAACTAATTCAATATGGAGAAAAGTATGGTGCCCCAGAAGGAACCATGAGAAAAGTCAAGAAACCTAATCCATTCTCTAGTTATATGGATTTGATGTGTGATCTCATAGAGAAGGAGCCTATTTTCTTTGAATAAGCGATTAAGAAGAAAGAATGGGCAGATGCCATGACAGAAGAATACCAATCAATTATAAAGAATGATGTATGGGAAATAGTTCCTACACCGAAGAGAAAAGATGTGATATCTTCTAAATGGCTATACAAGATAAAACATGTTGTTGATGGAAGTATTGAGAAATATAAAGAAAGGTTTGTAGCTCATAACTTTTCTCAAAAGGAAGGCATTGGCTATGAAGAGATGTTTTCTCCTGTAGCTAGATACACTTCTATCAGAACCATCATAGCCCTTGCAGCTAAGATGAAGTGGAAGTTACACCAGATGGATGTGAAAACAACCTTCTTGAATGGTGTCATTGAAGAAGAAGTTTATATAGAACAAAATCAAGGGTTTGAAGTTGAATACATAAAGACACATGTTTGTAGGTTGAAGAAATCCTTGTACAAATTGAAGAAAGCTCTTAGAGCTTGGTATGGAAGAATTGACAATTTCCTGATGAGCTTGGGCTTTACCAAGAGTAAATTTGATTCTAACCTTTACTTCAAGGTTATGAATGATGAGCTAGTTAAATTGTTGTTGTATGTGGATGAATTATTCTTAAATGGATAAGAAAATCTCATCACTGATTTTAAGAAGAAGCTCGTTGTAGAATTTGAGATGAAATACCTAGGCCTAATGCATTATGTCATATGTCTTGAGGTTTGGTAGAGCCCAGAGAAGATATTCCTTAACCAAGGGAAGTATACAGTTGAAATATTGAAGAGGTTTGATATTTTGGAGTGTAAATCCATGAATACACCCATGGAAACAAAGTTGAAGCTCCTGCTTGATGCTACGTTGGAGAGACAGATCATTGGATCGTTGATGTATCTAATGAATACCAGGCCAGATATATGTTTTGTTTTGAACACCTTGAGTCAGTATCTGGTAGATCCCAGATGTGTTCAACATGTTGTTGCAAAACATGTGATGAGATACCTTAAGGGTATGTTGGAATTTGGTATATGCTACAATGGAGATCCTCAAATTGATTGGTTATATCGATTCATATTGGGTTGGAAATGTTTCTAATAGAAAGAGAACTTCAGGATATTGTTTCAGTCTGGGATCAACCATGACTTCATGGCAGAGTAGGAATTAATCTAGTATTTCTCTCATCACAACAGAAGAAGAATACATTGTTGCATGTTCCACCAGTTGTGAATCCATATGGCTACGAAAGTTTTTGACAGTTCTATTTGATCTGGAGATGGAAGAAATCGTGATTCTATGTGATAACCAGAGCTGCATAAAGATGACAGAGAACCTTGTGTTCCATGACAAGTAAAAGGACATAGAAATCCAGTATCACTACATTCGTGATATGGTGCAGAGGGGAGCCATAAAGGTCCAATATGTTGTCATAGATGAGCAGGTTGTAGATGTGTTGACCAAGCCTCTGTCTCGTGTAAACTTTGATAACTTTCGATACAATCTTGGTATAGTCTGAAAGGACCTCCCTCGAAAGGGGGAGTGATGTTGATGATATTATAGTATCCCAACCAAAAACGGGTAGCCCAGTTAAGATTTTATATCCTAGGGGACTAATCATCTATGGAAATATCCCGAAGGTCCAGTAAGGACGGTCTATCAGAGTACCTGTGCATGTATATGCTAGTTGTGGTTAGTAGTTGATCCAGGGGATTAAATTTTGCTCAAAAATTCAAAGTGCTCGGAATCGCTTCAATCGAATAGGAGCGTAGGCCTCGTCATTACGAACCCAACGCAACTCGTTTGGGTTCAAACGGATGTCGGGAGCGAGAGATATTGCATTCTGTTCAAAATGACAAACATGCAAAAAAAGGGATGTTAACTATACAGTCCGTACAATCCGTACAGACGCTGACGTGGCAGGTCGTACGACACATGGCAGGAAGTTATTTGGACAGTTGGCATGTGACATGGCTTGTTTGCAGTGAACAGGATGGCGACACGTGGCCCAATCAATGGCCACCACATGTCACATGTATATTGGTTTAAAATCTTTGTAACCGGTAGGACTCGACCCCGCGACCTCCGGGCAAGGGAAGAGACTTGGCAAGGGCCAAAAACCGGCATGCCACCGTATGAGTCTTATTATATAAATGGTTTTGAATATATTTAAAATTGTTATTGTTTATGGTTGGCGCGAGACCGGGCTGGGGCTTAGCCCCAGCCCCTGGTCGTGTTTGCAATAACATATGACCCATTGCTATATGGTTGGCGCGTGCACGGATTTACTTTTTGGTTTCAACGGTTATACAAACGACCTGCCACTTGTACATTAACCATTGGCTTTTGGAAACGGGGCCTATTTTAGCACTTGCGTGCTGTCATATGGGTCGCACGACCATAGCCTTGGCGGTTAGGGGCTAGGTGCACCCGTAACCGTCTTATAGTTTGCACGGTTTGCACGGTTGCACCCGGTGCTAAGTTTTAACTCTTAAATATGTGTGGGGGCTAGGTTGAGCCAACAAGGGTGCAATTTGTAGATGCAGAGACAACAAGTTTGAAGGGGGACTTCCAGGAAGCCTATCTTCTTCAATTTTTGGCCAAACAAGGTGCCGAAAAATCCCAGTTAAGGGTTTTTGGATGTTCTGGAGCCATTGGAGCCATCTATTTGGAATTTTGAGCATTGTAAAGCACATATTTGAGCACTTTGAGAAAATAATACAAAAGATCCATTGGAAGCTGGACCAGGAGATGTAGCCCAAGAGAGGGGTGAACTCCTTTATCATTTGTTGTGTTATGTGTTTTCTATTCACTGTTTATTGATGTTGTTTATATGCATCTTGATTGAGTAAATTCTATTAAAGTTGTGTTGCAAAGTTGATCCATTTGCATTTTAACACATAAAATTAAACTTGCAAATATTTTCAAGAATACAAGTCTTCTTCATTTTAGATCAGTAGTTGTAGCTCCGTTAGGATTTTTATAATCCTAGGGAATCTTATGATTCCTAGGTAGATCCCGAAGGTCCGGTAAGTACTGGCTATCAGAGTACCATGTGGTAGCTTTGTTATGATTTTATATCCTAGGGAATCTTATGATTCCTCGGTATCTCCTTAGGAACTGTCAAAATACCAAAAAATGTTGTAACACCTGCCTCATTCTATTGCTCCATGATGATGATGTTGTTGTTGCTCCATCCTTCATGTTGTGATGATGTTGTTACAGCCTTCGTGTTGTGATGATAATGTTGCTCTAGCCTTCGTGTTGTGATGTTGTTGTTTCTCTAGCCTTTGTGTTGTGATGGTGATGCTTTTGTTGATGTTGTATCAGCCTCGTGTTGTTATTGAGGACGATGATGTACTAATTGATGTTGATGTAGATGATGATGATTTCATTCTAACTCCTTGTTGTGGATGATGATGTTGATGATGAGAAAAGTTTTTGATTATTTATAGATATGTAAGTCAGTGTTCCAGATGATGTTGATGTTGCTTCCCTCTCTCTCTCTTAATGATGTTGTAGAATACCCTTCTTGTTAAAGGGGAGTGTTGAAATGGTGTAACTGCCAACAGTATTCTATTTATTATTGATTTATTATTAATTACATCAATCCCATTTTGTGGATTGATCATGTCAGGATTTGTACATGACCAAATCCCCTTTTGTGGATTGGTCAAACCCTAATTATATCATGCTAATTAAGAAGTCGGTCCCCAGACCTAAGTAAAGTGGTTTTAGCCACTAAGTGAAGAAGTCGGCCCTGCCCAGTGAAGAGACACCTCCCTAGCACTTGCCAGCTAGTATAAATAAGAGAGGTTAGAACCTCATTATCTCACTCACTCGTCTCACTCATCTAGTGTGCAATTTTGAAGGAAGTTGTAGTTTCCAGTTGCCTGAAGAAGGAAGAGAGAGGTGCATTGCTCAGTGTTGGATATTCTCTATTGTTTTGGTTTATTGTATTGGCATTGTATTGGTTATCTATATTAAGGAAGTTTTTGTTGGTTTTTCTCCCCCGTGAGGGTTTCCCAGGATAAATGTTGTGTATCTTGTGATTGTGTTTCTCTCAATGATCTTGCATATGCTATATTTGTCTAGTAAATTGAAAAGAAACTTAATATCTTCTCTAAAATTAACATATATATATATATATATATATATATATATATATATATATATATATATGATGTTTTGTAGTTTCTACACCCCTATAGCAGACCCTCTATTCCAATAGATGCATCAGTGCTGGTTTCCACCACTAATGCAATAGTAGAGGCAACATGTTCATTTGGTGTACCGCATACATAGGTATGTGCCACCTTCGATAAATTCGCCAAAGTGATTTGTTTATTCTTTTTCATCCTCAAATATAATGTTCTTGTGTTTCTATAGGTTGTGATACCATATGGTGATGATCCATGTCCACCTGGGATGGAAAAGTCAAAACCTTCACAAGTATCATGTGTTGAGTTAAATTTTATTTAAATGTGAAATTTGTTATATTTTTTTGGTTGAATTTTACATTTTGGCACTAATAAAAATATTAAAAACATGTATATAGGTCGCTTCATCCATTGTTGGGTCATCTATACCACCACCCTTTCATTCACCACCACTACTAACATTCCATCCATCATGTTTCCCCAACCACAGGTCTCGGCTAGTCCTTGGCCACCCTGCCCCAGCTCTTGGGGTACCTCTTTCCACCTCAAGGGTTTTACCATCCCTCATACAACCCATGGGGTTTTATTGATGCTCACCGCCACCATATTTATTATCCCATCTATCCATAGTGGCTACACCCATAGGCCACCCACCCCCCACCTTTTCCATTGCATTCATCCACAGTGGATTCACTCGTATGCCAACCACCCCCAACACCATTTTTGTCTCATTCATCCATATTGGATGCACACGTATGCCACCCATCCCCACCACCTTTTCCATATCATCTATCCATAGTGGATGCACCCATATGACACCCACCCCCATCATATTTTCCATTTGATGCATCCATAATGGATGCACCTACACATGACCCACCCATCATCTTTGTTGTAGACCAGACTATGCCATCCATTGAGGCTACCACAGTAAATGTTTCCTCAGAGAAGGTTGTACATATGATCACTCCACCTGCTAGCGACTATCCACCATTTCTCAAGTTATTCACGGTGAGATCATTTTTTGATGAATTTTTATGTATCATGAATGGAATTTCGTTTTATAATTTTTTTGTTTAAATTTCATTCTTTGATTCTTGTAAATGTTGGAGGGTGGAATCACTAAGAGATTAGGGTCATGAAGGAGGGTAACACCCTCACGATTGTCAATATCATTTGCAATCATTTGTCTTAGATTGAATTACGAATTATCATTTTGCAATTCTGTTAATTCATTGTGGAAATTTTTTTATAAGAATGTTGTCTCTTTGTCTAGTCTCTAGAGCGATGAACCACACTCAAAGGAAAAACCACTCGAGGTGCTTCATCAAGTAAGAGAAGAAATATCGAGTCTCGATATGCCCCTGATAGTGGAAAGGGTGGTAGTGGTCAATGAGTGTCATTTTGTATCTAGGGCACCATATGGAACTTTTCCATGTTTGGGTACTTGTCGTTGTTTTTTATATTGGAAACGATGTGCCATTTTGTAAATAATGTACAGTTGAGACCATGTTGAATACACACACACATATTTCATGGCATGTGTTTTATGAATTGCAATGTTTTTTTTATTTGATGTTGATGAATGTAGGGACCTTAAATAGATGAGGATGTTCAACAAAGTAACCACATAAAATTTCAACCCATGGAATCATGTGTAGAGTTGTAATCATACAATTATCATGAATAAATCACACTCAACATTTATTTGTAGATATATGAGTACTTAATCAAAATGCCAAATTAAAACTTTTGGAAATATACCCATGTCATTAATAAACATTCAACCTCTGAAATTATGTATGGTTCTATAATTTTACTTTATTTTCATATGCCACCCATCTATTGATGTTGGTCCAAGTTTCTCCAAGAGAAGAAAATCAAGGGATTCCTTTTTTTCATACTTAAAGCAATCTAGATAATAATAAAAAAATTAATTACCCACAACATGAATTGATGGTAGACCCACCAAATAATCCTTAGCAATACAATGAAAAGATATAACCTACAGGACTCGACAAGGTCACAGTAGGGGGGACTACATGCAACATTCAAAAGAGGATCAAAGGAGGATTCATGGAAGGCTTATACATCAAGAAGGATAAATCCCATGGAGACTAAATCCCACATTGACTATTACACGGGATTACATGATTCCCTAAAGCCTTTATTCTAGAGACTAAAGCCCAAATTGACTAAAGCCTTTAGGCTTCATGGAAGGATCGATGTGGGATTTAGTCTCAAGGATCAATGATCGCATCGAGACTAAAGCCCACATTGACTATTACGTGGGATTACTTATTTCTTCTAGTTATATAATGGTTACCTTTTAAGAAGATGTAGATGGGGTTTATGTCTAGCTTACAATGTTTTTATTTCAAATTTTTGAAGACTATAAAAATTTTCGACTATTGAGAGCTTAGTGTTATAAGTTTTTAGCATATTGCTTTGTTTTTATTTTTGGGATTTTGGGGGGACTTTGCTTTCCTACATATACTTATTTTTTTCATTTAGGGTTGTCTATGGGATTTGAATTTGGGTC
>JASDQU010420196.1:0-10180 GCA_032191745.1 Picea mariana
TATGAGAATTTGTGTCTTGGATATTATTGTAATATAGCTCTACTCTGTTGGAGGTTTCCCCCTCGAAGAGGAAAGTCAACATTGCTACCATTAATCAAGGTGTTCTTTCTGGTGTTATTCTGGTATTATTCTAGTATTGTTTTGGTTATATCATTGTGTTCTGCCATTTCTAGCTAAAATATTTTTGTTCTGCATACTATTTTATATCTGGAAAACTACAAGTGGTAACAGAGCACTTTCCTGGGCAGAAAATTGTGGGTTAATTTTTTTCAGGGTAGAGACATATTCCAATGTCTTAAACTACATAGATATGTCGTTACGTGCATAAATCTATGGTCAGGGAGTCATACATACAGGAAATACAAGTGGTACTCAAGCGCACATTTGTTGGCCACCCTTGTAACCCCTGTTGGTACCCCTTCGAGTGGTAGCACATCAGACAACACTTGTATACAGATCGACCTAGATCTCCTGAGCCCTCCATAGATAAATCGATCAACTGCCTGACTGCTATAGTGCCACCGAGAATAGAACTCGGGAAGATACTCTCTAGTACCTGGGTAGTCGGGTAGTACAGCTANCGAGAATAGAACTAGGGAAGATACTCTCTAGTACCTGGGTAGTCGGGTAGTACAGCTAAGGGCACGATCTAGCCTCCTTAGTTGGTGCCCTGAGATATTGGGTTGAGTACTACTGTTGGACCCCGCACGTATATCAGAGAGATATAGCACAAGGAAAACCCTTGTCTGTAGACACCATACATAGCCTAACCCTTGGGACAGAAAAATTAAAAAAAAAAAAAAACAACCAGAACATACAAGATCTATTGTCGCGCAGCTGTGCCTCCTACATTCGGGTTGCAAAATTTCTACACATTTGTTCCTGTTAAGAATTTGGGCATTTCAACACTGCAGTATTCTTTAGATCGGAGTATAACTCCATAGAAGCAAGAAAACAAAAATAAGTCTAGATCCTGTTGGCACAATTATTTGAGCCCTATCTCATTGGATTCCTCTCTTCTCCCTTATCGCAGTCATACCTATCATTTTTCAGAAAAATAAAATTTCCATGGACCTGACCCCCTTCCAACACCCTTATTTAGGCCTTAACCCATTGGATTCCCCTCATCGCCCTGATCGTCGTGATACACTTCACCCATAACCCATTTTTTGTTTGGTCCCACCTATCTCTTTTCGTTTTCCCTCTTCATCGTGGCCCACACCCGTAGCCAAGACTTGGAAGATTGCTTCAATTCCTTGTCCTCTAATTTCACAGAGACCCAACAGGAAGTGAGGCAACTCATTTCCAATTTTTCCACCATCAATAAAAACATGCATTCCTCCATAGACACCAATTTTTCCACCATCAATAAAAACATGCATTCCTCCATAGGCGCCAAAATGGAAACCATCAAACAGGACCTCGCTACCTAGCTTGTATCCTTCACTAGCACAATCTGTGCCAAGCTAAATATCCCTGTAGATCTTCCCTCCTCTGACCCACCTTTGCACTCTGAAGGTGAAACTTCCTCTAATTCCTCGACTTTCCGGCCCCATCACTTTCAACGTGACCTACGCCTTTCATGTGTGGATGTGAAAAAATTTGATGGCTCATATCCCACTGGTTGGGTAACTCAAATGGAACATTATTTTTCTTTGTATGCCATTACAGATGAGTTGGCCAAACTCTAGTATGATGTTCTCCATCTAGATCAAGAACGTTGGCAATGGTGGAAATAGAGAAAAAATGTTCCCCAAGGGTATGTGGCTTGGACACAATTTGTGGCAGATATTTATGAACGCTTTGACACTAACACCAACCATTTAGGTCGTTTGACAAAGTTGAAAAAATCTAGCACAGTGGAATACTTTATATCCACTTTTGAGCGATTTTTTTCCATACAGAGGGCATATCTGATGCTTTTTTTCCGAGAATGTTTTATCAGTGGCCTCAAGGATGAGATTTTTTCCCATGTCCTCATGGCTCGGCCTCATAGTTGGGTTCCCATGTATCTTCTAAAACCCAAAAAACTCTCCTTTATTCCTCTCCCTAAACCAGTCACTCCCACTCCTCCTTCCACTCCACTAAAGATACAAAAATTGACCAGGGAAGAAATGGTTGAAAGTCAACACAAAGGCCTTTGCTATAATTGTGATGACAAATATTTTCATGGGCACAAGTGTAAGGAACAAAATATTTCTATGGTCATCTCCGAGGATGTTTCAGAAGATGATGTCAAGGCCCCCCCTATGGCTGAGTCACTTGAACCCACTGACATGACCCCACCCTCCGACCCTCTCGAAGTTGAGCTGGTCATTTCCCTAAATTATCTCACTAGGTTCTATTCTCCCCAAACCCTCAAGTTAATCGGTTACATTAAGCATAGGAAGGTCATCATCCTTGTTGACAATGGAAGAACCCATAATTTTATTCATCGTCGCATTTCCCAAAAAACTAATTGCTATATCCATGCCGTCAATAATTTTCAAATCATGATTGTCAATGGCATGTCCATGAAATGTGGGGGGCATTGTGAAAACGTCTGTCTCCAAATTGGTCAGTGCCACATGAAATCTCATATGTTTTCTATCAACATGGGTCGTTGTGACATTGTGTTGGGTGTTGAATGGCTAAGGACTATGGGTTCCATTCTCATGGATTTTAAGGAATTAACCATGCAATTCAACTAGGAGGGCCAACAATATAAGTTCCAAGGAATTACATTCGGTTCCCCAGAGATCATCAGTTCCCATCGCATGGAAAATCTCCTCAAAAAAGATAATTCTAACATTATTGTAAAACTCCATGCCATTCACGCCACTAAGACACCCTCTGTGTCGCAGGACCTCCAATCCATCCTCTCCAAACAGTAAGTTATTTTTTCCACTTCCAAGGGACTTCCTCCTTCCCATGGTGTTCATGATTATTCCATTCCCCTTGTCCCCGACATCCTTACTACCAATGTTTGTCCCTATCGTCATCCATTTTCCCAAAAAAATGAAATTGAGAAAATTGTTCAAGAATTTCTCACCGCGGGTGTTATTCGTCCTATTACAAGCCCCTACTCTTCTCATGTGGTCATGGTCCTTAAGAAAGAAGGCTCTTGGCGCATGTGCCCTGACTTCCATGCCCTCAACAAACTCACCATCAAAGATAAAATTCCCATTCCTGTCATTAATGACCTCTTGGATGAATTGAGTGGTGCCTAGTTCTTTACTAAACTTGATCTTCCTAAGACTTCATTTCTAACTCTTGAGGCCCACTATCAGTTTTTGGCCATGCCCTTTGGCTTGTGTAATGGTCCCTCCACTTTCCAAATCCTCATGAATCACGTCTTCTATCTTTTTCTCCGTCATATTGTCTTAGTTTTCTTTGATGATATCATAATCTATAGTAAAACCTAGACAACCCATCTTGCTCATGTGGATCAAGTTCTACATCTACTCTCTCAGGATCAAATTTTCATCAAACAATATAAATGTGCTTTTGGCGCCTCATAAGTCGAGTACTTGGGTCATATTGTTGGCAAGGTAGGTGTTAGGGTGGATCCTAAAATATTGAAGCTATGCAGGATTTGCCTTGCCCAAAGACTCTTAAAACATTGTGTGGATTTTTAGGTTTAACAAGCTATTATCGCAAGTTTGTTAAGAATTGTGGAAAGATTGCGGCACCTCTCACTACTCTCCTTAAAAATAATTCTTTCACTTGGACTTCTGTGTCTAATCAGGCCTTTCAAACCTTGAAGGTGTCGATGTGCACCACTCCAGTCTTGGCCCTTCCTGATTTCACAAATACCTTTGTCCTGGAATGTAGGAGAGGAATTGGAGCAGTCCTTATGCAAGATGGTCGACCTTTGGCCTTTACTAGCAAACAATTGTCATAGCGACATTTGGGCCAATCAATCTATGAAAAGGAAATGTTGGCTATTATGCATGCAGTGGATCTTTGGCGCCCTTATCTATTGAGGAAAAACTTCCAAATTAAGACAGATCATCAAAGCCTCAAGTATTTTCTAGAACAATGCCCTTCCTCTCGGGAGCAACAAAAATGGGTGACTAAACTCTTTGGATATGATTATGAGATCATTTATAAGAAAGGAAAAGACAATGTGGTTGTTGATTCACTTTCAAGAAAATATGAAGATGAAGGGTCCATTTTTTTCCTCTCCTTCATTGTACCATATCGGTTCCAAGCTGCTCGTCATGAATGGCTACAAGATCCAAAAATTTTGCATCTGATCCAACAATTGCAAGCCAATTCTCCAGTTTCCCCAGGGTAATCTTGGCACAATGATGAGCTTCACTACAAAGGTCGTTTGTATTTAAGTAAATAGTCACAACTTAAATCCATTGTACTTTCTGAGCTTCATGCTACACCCACAGTTGGGCACTCAGGGTTTACCAAAACCTATGATCGGGTCAAACGTTCTTTTTTCTAGGATGGTATGAAACATGAAGTTTGCAATTTTGTGGCAGAATGTGGCATTTATCAATGCAACAAGGGCGAAAAAGTCAAAGATCTTGGCACACTACAACCGCTTCTGATTCCACCTGCTCTTTGGAGGGATATCTCTATGGATTTTACTGTGGGCTTACCTAAATCGAACAATAAATCAGTCATCATGATGTTCGTTGATCGTCTTTCCAAGTACGATAATTTATGTTCTCTTCAACACCCATTTACCTCCTCCATTGTGGCTCAACTTTTCATGGATCGGGTCTTCAAGCTTCGTGGCATGCCTCATTCTATTTTTTATGATCAAGACCCCACTTTCACTGGCAATTTTTGGCAAGAACTATTCAGGCTACAGGGCACCCAATTTCATCTCAGCACAACTTATCATCCCTAGACTGATGGTCAAACTGAAGTTGTCAACAAGTGTTTGGAAACATATTTGAGGTGTTTTGCATCGGAAATGAAAAATCAGTGGGGCTCAATGGTTACCACTAGTTGAATGGTGGTACAACACTTCTCACCATACAACTACCCACATGACTCATTTTGAAGAAGTATATGGACAAAATCCACCTTTAGTTCTCTAATACCTTCTAGGTGTCTCGAAGGTCCAGGAAGTTGGCCAAACGCTTATAGTTCGAGAGGCTATTTTCCATACCCTTAAAGAGAATTTGGTCATGGCCCAGAATCGCATGAAGCAACATGAAAATCAAGGTCTCTCTAAATGTCAATTTGTTGAAGGAGACCAAGTGTTTCTTCGACTACAACCTTATAAGAAAACTTCCCTCAAGGATGACCATTGTCAGAAAATAACACCCAAATTTTATGGTCATTGTATCGTTCTCAAGTGTGTGGGACAAGTGACCTATTAGTTATCTTTTCCCAGACATTATAAGCTCCATCCTGTTTTTCATGTCTCCTGCTTAAAGAAGGTGATTGGAACTAAGTGCCAAACTCAAACTAGCCTTCCCAAGTTGGATGAAGAAGGCTCCATCTGGTTGTAGCCACAAGTCGTTTTGGACCGGCATGAGCGTCGTTTGCGTCAACGCAACATCAAGGAAGTGTTAGTCCAGTGGAAAGATACAACTCCTACAGATGCCACTTGGGAACCAACTACCATTCTACAACAATTTCATCATCTCAAGGCTTGAGGACAAAGTTGTCTTTAAGGGGGAGGACATGTTAGGGACCTAACCTCCCTAACCCCTCACGTAGATAGAATAATATATTTCCATGTAATAAAGGCCAATATTAATAAGGCCTATCAATAAGGAAGAATAAGTCAAATGTAAGAAGACCTAATAGAAGCTTCCGCTTCTAGAAGGGTCTTTTTTCAGATTGTTCTTTTGGATAGACAGATTTAGTATAAATAGGAGTAGAGGGTATGAGAAGTTTTGTCTTGGATATTATTGTAATAGAGCTCTGCTCTGTTGGAGGTTGCCCCCTCGAAGAGGCAAGTGAACATCGTTATCATTAATCAAGGTGCTCTTTCTGGTGTTACTCTTGTATTATTTTGGTATTGTTCTAGTTATATCATTGTGTTCTTCCATTTCTAGCTAAAATATTTATGTTATGCATACTATTTATATTTGGAATACTACAGTTTTAAAATTGTGAAAAGTAAAGTCAATATATTGTAGGTGTCTAGGGTTTATATGTATTTGGGATATAAAAATGAGTATCTAGTAAAACCATGGGTTTTTTAATTGGAAAAATATACTAGGTTGGGTTTTTTGGGAGGTATTTATCAATATCTAGTAAAATTAGGAATATTCTTTAATATTCCATCAACACTCRGATACAATTTCCCAATACAACAAGCAATGCATGGTTACTCCAAGATTTCTCCAGTGGACTATGCACCCTACTCTCTGAATTGATCACTCCTATGCATGTCTTACACTACACCAGGGCACACAATCCACTGCTCAAAAATGTGTGTATTGCCTTTCCTAAAAACAATACTATTCTATGCAGCAGTTGAAAATTGGTCAATACGTCAGCTAATAACACCAAAACATACGTCAAAGGAGGATCGTGGCCTATACAAAAATCCACGGAATGTCATTTTGTAACAACACATATCCACTAGTCTTGAATCAACCACACACTAGGTGGCTCCAAAGATCAACCCTAGTGGATTAACTCCTCCAAAAGTTGACCTCAATCTCTATCGACGAGTTCACATACTTCCACAGGGATCAAAGAACCATACACATATTGCAAAGGATTTTACCATATTAGAGTTTCACATTGGATCTCAGTTCCAGTGAATCCAAATCAAAAACAAGGAAAATTAGGGCACCTGAGATCTATTATCTCTTTGTTAGGCAACGGAAGCAAAACATAGCATAATAACCAGATCATAAGCAAGATCAAACATGCATTAAACCAAACATAACAATCCCACAATTTGACACAACGATTTATGTGGAAACCCAATGAGGGAAAAACCCACGGGCAATGATAATCAATATTCTTTTATTCAAGGGAGAATTACAATCGCCAACCCAAGAATACAACCATCCTCTCCTCTCATACACACAACACCTTAGTATTGTGTTTTGCTCTCACACACTCACTACACATTGCACTCACACCTCTATGGGTATGCTCGTATATATAACATCTATCACTCAGTTACACAGACTGATCATGAATAGATCGCATAGTTACACAAATAGTTCATAAATAGATTGCATGCATGCGCATTAACATAGCTGCATGCATGTGCATGTGACCACATGAGGAAATTCGTTGGCATGTTTCCAACACTCTTCCCATACCCAATCTGTTTTCAAGCAGTAAATCACTTACTTCCATCAAACAATATATTCGCCAAACAAATATGAATTCGAGCCCCACTTAATTTCTAAGCATGCACTTCAACGCGGCATACAATCGCTCAAACAAAACCATTCAACAACGAAACATCGGTCATTCGACAACTCCCACGACAATCACACAGTACAATTTCACTACTTTGCAACAATAGCTCTGATACCATGTTAGCACGTAGGTAAAATAGTATAAGCGAGGATAATGAATCCAAAATAAGCGGTGGTGTGAAAGGACATCCTTCCAACACTTAATCACATGGTTCACTTTGATCACATATTGTGTTATAGGGCAATCCATGAATCTAATTTAAATATCACGCCAAAGCCAGACACCAAATTTGTGTATGAGACCCTCTTGTTTGTAGGACAAGAGACCCCTCCACTCAACTATTTGATTGCTTAAAATTTACAGAGATGTACATACCTTTTCCCCTCTGTATTTGAACGTGACCTCTTAAGAGGAAACACATGTTTTTAACCGTTAGACCCACTCAAAATATGTTTAGGCATATACATGAAATTTTAATTTATGGAACCACAACTCATAATCATTGTATTCATTAAATTTGGGTAAAAGTTGATTATACATGTTCTGTAAGGTGAGTTTACAATACAACCTTAGGTTCTAATAATTCCACACTCTATGTAAAGGTTGATGGTCAACTCTTCTACAAATTTGCAAAAATTACAAATTATGGGGCCTTGTGTTCATTGTCTATATAGATTTTATGTAGTTAAGAAAACCTATATTAGACCATGAACCGCCAAAATAATTTGAACTTTGGGAGACCATGCGCCTCTCAAATTTTATCCCAAAGAGAAAATTTGGAGGGGGGAGTCGCATATCCTTTTTTTAGCATTGTAGTTATCTCCACCTAGGCCCCATTTCCTCTTGTCTCTTTCCAATTAGTTCACTGGAGTCTTTAAGGAGATTAAAGAATGTTTTGAGTGCCTCCTAATGTTCAAAGGGGGATTGAACTGAACCCATCCTTACTAGTTGCCTTCATCTCCTTGATCTCAAATGGAGAGATCAAAGAATGAGTTTATTCATTGTGTTGTCAACAATGGGAAATTTTTGGATATCATCGAGTTCTATTTGAGGGAATTCATTTCCCATAATATTTTCTTCCCACAATCGAATGGTGTGACCATTTCAAAGCTTCCATGAGAGGGAATATTGAATAAGAGGGGTTGTTGTCTTGAAAAGACACCAAATGGGAGAAGCTTTAGATTTAGGGAGGAGGTTGTCAAGGGATGGCATAACATCACGTTTCCTYTCAAGTAATTTTTAAGCAAGATGTCTCCACTATTATGTGTTCCCTAATTTGAAGAGCCAAATAATCTCGGCACCTAAATCCTAGCAGAYGATGATGAGGTCCCTTATGACTACCCCTCCCCTATCAAATGAAACCCTRRCCATATTMTAATTTACTGGATGATACTTCTTCTTGGAGGCTTTTCCCCCTTGCCACAAAAAGCTATGGATCTCTTTGTCAATGCCCTGTAAGACGCTTGATGGAGCAAGCAATGTTGAACACAAATATACAGGAAGAGAAGAGAGGAGATATTTAAGAAGGACTAACCTCTTGTGGGGMTTCATTCATTGTGTTCCCAAACTAGTTATTTTGGATTTGATTCTTTGGAGAATAGGGCTTCAATGGGTTGTTTTCATTGCAAACTAAGCTATAGGAACATCGAGATATTTCAACACTCTCCAATGGACTTCCAAAGCAAATTCAAGAGTACACTCTCCAATGGACTTCCAAAGTGAATTCAAGGGTACATTATATGAAAATGAGGGTGCTCGCTAGGGTGTTCCAACCATAGATCTTGCTCTTAATCTTGTTGATGAAACCCCCATAAACATCTAGGAAGGAGTCCAAAATTTGATTGAATTTGTGAGTGATAGTAAGAAAAGATCCTCCAATGAACATGGTATTATTGACAAACTAGGAATGGTTGATTGCTCTAGCACCTCAAACAATGCTTATCCCCAAGAGTATGTCATGTCACCTTTCCTTTTCTAGAGCCCACGTAGGAGATTATTCCATATATGATATACAACATTAGGAAGACCAAGAAACCTTCATGAATACCCTTTGTTCCTCGAAAGAAAGGGGGCAGTCTACCATTGACAAGGGGGGAGGATCCAAGGTGATTGATGCATGCTATTATCCATTATACAAATTCATATACAGATCTAAACTTACTTAAGAATACAAGAATAAAGTCCTACCTTACTTATTCAAAGGCGTTGACCATGTCCAGTTTGATAAGTATTCCCTTTTCCTAAGCTATTTTGTTGGAATGACTGACCTATAGAATGATATTATCCACAATTTGTCTCCCTTTTACAAATCCCCCTTGCTCTTCTAATATAAAGTTGGTCAGAAAGTAGCTAAGACATTTAGGGAGGATCTTTGTGAGAATTTTGTAAGATACATTACAAATTTAAATGGGTCAGAGGTGGTTGAATGTAGTGGGATTCTTTTCTTTGGGGACCAATGCTAGGAAAGAGGAGTTTATGTGTCCTCGTAACCTTATTTTTGCATGGATCCTTCAAGAATTCTATGAATATCTCTCTTGATGATGGGCCAAGAAGGTCAATAAAAGTGGTTAGAAAATGCATCTAGACCTAGTGCCTTATCAGGCTCCATTATACATATCACTTCTTCATTCTCAAACTTTATAATTTCTTGCATTGCCCTTTAGTTTTCTTTCTTTATCAATATTGGGAATGACTTTCAACATGTGGTCCCACTCTTCCAAGTTAGTTTCGAAACCCTCTGTGTATAGATGTTTAAAGTAATCATGGGCCACTTCCAAGAGTTTGTCAAAATAGGCTATAGTAGTGTCTTTGGGAAGAGAAATTTTGGGAAGATGGT
>JASDQU010420201.1:0-10213 GCA_032191745.1 Picea mariana
TTATCACTGCATTCATAAGTTAAACTTTGCAAGTATTTCTGTGATTATTGTAATTGGCCATTCATATATGCCTTATATATGACTCTGCTGGTATAATAGTTATTTCTCCACACATCCATTTATTTGTAAACTCTCTGAACATTTGTGGTTGAAAGCCTTGTCCATCTAAATGTGTCCATGCATGTTTTGAGTGAGAAATGATTCAGTCATCCGACTTGATCCAAACCCACACTTACTATTGAGAAAACAGTTACCAAAAGATTAAGTTACCAGGCATCTCTGACTTACAGCCTATGAGAGTTTCCTGGAGTGATAACAAATTGGCGTCGTTGTCGGGGAGAGGAGATTGAAGCTCAGCTTCCTTGGGAGACGACATAGATCCAGCTTTGATGATAGACAAAGCCTGGACATCATTTGGGTTGTAATTATCTATCTGGCGACTCCATTGAAACAAAGTGGCTCCAAAAAGAGCTCACACCAGGGCGAACCAAGAAGGCCCACTGGCAACACCAGTTCCTGACCCTGAGAAGATCATCAGTAAGGGAAAATCTTTACAAAGACAGGCTTCCGGATCTGCAAAGACATCAAATCTAGGTATTCAAACTGGCACTTCTTCTTTCATATCTGAAAGGCCTCTAGTTGTATCTCCTGCTGCTGAAATTCATAGTTCTCAAGAAATTGAAATTGTATCTGAAAAATTGAAGGTTGAGGAACCTTCACTTTCCTCTAATGTTACAGTCTCTGTTTTTTAGCATGATATTTCATCCAACCTTAAAGAGGTAATTACAGGATCCCCTCAGCAAAAAGAAACCTCTTCTTCTTCTTCTTTGAATTCCTCACCCACCAAGCCTACAGAGGGTGTTTTCTACACTCATACTAATCTGCCTGTTCTTGAAGATATTTTAGATGATCTGTCCTCTAAGGGAGAAGAAAGCTTATTCTTGTTACTCGGTCAGTTCTACAAGGCCTCTTATTTTTCACCCATCTCTGAAAATTTTGCTCAAAGTGAAGTGAGACAACCATTTTATTTAAACTCAGCCATCCCATCTCAACCTTCATCTCCTGAAAATTCTTCTTCTGTATCAACCCCCAAGACTGCCATGGTTGTCCTTTTAACCAAGATGGAACATATTTTAGCAAATAGGTATGCTCCACTTGTCTTGCCTAATCCCTTATCTGCCATGCCAACCGGAGATTATCAGAAATATATGCCAAAGTTTACCGGAGCTGGGGATTATGCTGCTGAAGAACATATAGAATCTTTTTATGCTTATGCTGAAAATATTAACATTTCAGAAGAAGATGTGTGGACCAGAGTTTTTGTACAGAGTTTGGATGGCCAAGCCCAGAAGTGGTTCAAAGAGCTACCGGCAAATTCAGTGACAGGTATTAAGAAACTAGATGAAGTGTTCTTAAAACACTGGGGAGAAAGAAGAGATCTACTCTATTATATTTCTGAATTCGGAAACTTAAGAAGAGAAGATCGGGAGTCTGTCTCAGACTTCATCAAAAGATTTAATAGAATGTTTGGCAAGATCCTTGCAGAGATCAAACCAAGTGATGCATCAACAAAGATCACATTTTCTGCTGCTTTTGATCCAGATTTTTGTCTAATCCTCAGAGAAAGAAGATCAACCACACTTGCTTTAATGCAAGATGCTGCCCTCAAAGTTGAATCGAATATTATGGCATCTCAGAAACTCAAAGGGAAGGTTGAGAGAAAGAAGTGTTATGTTGAGCCCCCTTCTTCTTCTAATAGCAAAATGGAAAAGATGGCTAAGATGTTGGACAACTTGACATTTGAAATGTCAAAATTGAAGATCCAAAATCAGCAACCAGCAAGGACAAAAGAGTCAAATGTTTTTGTCCCTAGAAATCCGAATGCTTTCCCTTACAGGAGGAACAATCAACAAGTCCAGATCCTTCAGAGAGACAAGAATGTAGCTAATGATCAGAGAATCAGACCCCCTTTCCAAAATGTAATACTAGAAGAAGAACAGGATATACCTCATGATGAAGTTGAAGAAACAGAAGATATAAATTGTTTTGGTGACGAAAATGATACCTCCTTTTTGACACAAGTAGATTACGAAGAAGCCAAGATGGATCAGGAGATTCATGAGGCAAGTATTGAAGAAGTTGTCTACCTAACAGATGATCAGCAAGGTTATAATTTAAGATCTAAAAATGTTGCTCCCAAGTCATTGTCCGTTGCTCCTGTGAAGAAGAAAGAAGTTGTTGCCAAGCATCCTGCCACTCTTGCAAAACAGCAATAGAAGCAATCACAACCCCCAGCTAAGGAGCAAGTCATTCTCAAAGCCCCTTCCAACGAGGTAAAAACTTCTGACAAATCAACATATTCTTTTAATTTCGAATCAGAAATTCAGAAAGTGAAAATACCTATGTCATTGACCGAACTCATGAAGAATGATATTTTCAAGTCTTCCATTCTGAAGTCTCTTGAACCAAAGACCTCTTCATCTGCTGATTTTGTAAACTTACAAGATGACAGGCCAACAGTAACTATAGGGCCTATGATAGAAGACCGAGATGATTCTTGTCCACCTTTCTATATATCCCTAAATGTTCATGATAAGATCCTTCACAACTGCTTGCTTGATTCAGGAGCATCTCATAATCTTATGCCCAAAGCAATGATAGACGAACTCAGGCTTGAGGTCACCAAACCATACCATGATCTTTTCTCTTTTGACTCTAGGAAAGTCAGATGCCTTGGCCTCATAAAAGACCTTGTCATAAACCTTGCTCAATTGCCAATGAAAAGCATGGTAATGGATGTCGTGGTTGCTGATATCCCACCCAAATTCAGATTCCTCTTGTCACGTCCATGGAGCAAAAGGCTGGGGGCTACCTTGCAGATGGATCTTTTGTATGCTACAATCCCGGTGTTTGGAGGAGAGTTAAAGAGACTCTACAGAGAAAATCAACTTGCCTACATCATCAATGATGCGAAAAATTCTGTAAATCATCCTATTTATGTTGTAGATACAGACTTTGGCTCATGTATTCTTCAAATAGATGATTCTCAATCAGCTCCTTTGCAGCTTGTAAAGCCCACTGAACAGCAAATTGATGATATTGTTCAAGTTTGGACTATGTATTTTGATGGTGCCAGTACTAAAGACTCAACGGGTGCAGGTGTAGTTTTGATTTCTCCTTTAAAGGAGACCATACATTTGTCTTTTAAGCTTGATTTCAAAACTACTAACAATATCGCAGAATATGAGGCCTTGCTGTTGGGATTAAATTCAGCTAAGGAGATGGGAATCAAAGGATTAAAGGTGTTTGGTGACGCAGATCTCATCATACAACAAGTAAACAGTACTTTACAAGCAAAGCACGTCATATTGAAGGCCTACAGGGATGAGGTATGGAAAATCAGGGATTCTTTTTCCATTTTTGACATTTCCTATGTACCCAGAGATATGAATCATCTTGCGGATTCCCTTGTTGTTTCAGCCAGTCTATTTATTCCTCCCATGCCTCCCAGGCTCAATTATGAAATCCAAGTCAAATATAGGCCATCATTGCCTGACAATATTAAATACTGGAAAGTTTTTGAAGATGATGATGAACTCAATAGATTTCTCCAGGTGGTAGATGAATTTTCTGATATGCATGTTGACCATCAGAATCAAAATGCAAAGGAATCCGCCAAGCCTAAGCTAAAACAAAAATTGGGTCAGCGTGATATTGTTCAATTGCCTAACAATTATATACCTCGGGGTTTGGTACCTCTCGAAAAGCCATTTGATCATAACGATATCCCTTACAAGCCAAATAAGAAGGAGAAAGAGCCTGTTGTTCATGAGCACAACATAGGAAGTGAAAGCCAGACAAAATTCATAAATCTGTCCTCTGAATTGACTGTTGATCAGAAGTCCGAATATTGCAGCATTTTGAAAGAATTTTTTGATGTTTTTGCTTGGAAATATAGTGATCTGAAAACTTATGACCCTGAGATCATTCAACATAAGATCCCACTTGAAAAGGACACCATCCCTTTCAAACAAAAACTTAGACCTATCAGTCCTCTTCTTTTGCCTGTGATCGAAAGAGAAATAAAAAAGCTTCTTGATGCTAAGATCATAATCCCTTTGAGATACTCTAAATGGGTTGCAAATCTAGTAATAGTGAGAAAGAAAAATGGTGAGTTCAGGTTATGTGTGGACTTTAGAAACCTAAACAAATGCTCTAAGAAAGATAACTATCCCTTACCTAAGATGGAACATTTGCTGCAAAGAATTTCAGGGGCTACTGTTATGTCTTTCCTAGATGGTTTTTCTGGCTATAACCAGATTTCTGTCCATCCTGATGACCAAGAGAAGACTGCTTTTACTACTCCTTGGGGTACCTTTATGTACGCCAAAATGCCATTCGAATTAATGAATGTCGGGGCCACGTTTCAAAGGGCCATGGACATAGTTTTCGTGGGTGAGAAGGACAAGTTTGTCCTCATCAATCTTGATGACATCACAGTTTATTCCAACAGTCATGAAGAGCATCTAAAGCATTTAAAAAGAGTTTTTCTGAAGTGCAGGCAGTTCGGAATTTCATTGAATCCCAAAAAGTCCCATTTTGCTCTCAGGAAAGGCAAGCTCCTAGGCCACATTGTCTCAGCAGAAGGTGTGAAAATTGATCCATCTTGGGTGGAAGCAATTCAAAGGTTGTCCTTACCAAGGTAAAAAAAAGACATTCAATCACTGCTCAGTAAGATTAATTTCGTTAGAAGATTTGTTCCAAATTTTGTCGGGCTAGTAAAACACATAACATGTATGTTGAAAAAGGGGTCTGAGATAAAATGGATAGACAATCCAAGGAATTCATTTCAGGATATCAAACAGACTATCATGGAATCCCCAACTCTGATCAGTCCAGATTACAACAAGAGTTTCTATATTTTTTCCTTTGCTTCTTATGACACAGTGGCAACAGTCCTATTACAGAAAGATGATGACAATATGGATCACCCAGTTGCCTTCTTCAACAAAACACTCAGAGATGCTGAATTAAGGTATGATCCTATTGAAAAACAAGCTTATGCTCTCATAAAATATTTAAAAGCTTTTAGAATTTATATCCTCCACTCAAAAGTCATTTCATATGTTCCTTCACCCTCCGTGAAATATGTTTTGACTCAGCCTGATATTGATGGAAAGAAAGCTAAATGGATTGCAAAGTTGATCGAGTTCAACATTGAAGTGAAGCCCACCAAATTGGTAAAAGGCCAAGGCCTTGCTAAGCTTTTAACAGAGGAAAACCATGAGTTGTTGGACATAAATTTCATAGGGGAAAATTCAACGAATTTGCAGGCAAAGGTGGCAGCAGAAGGACAACATAACGATTAACAGGTGGCAGAACATTTGTCTTCTTGTGAATGGTACTCAGGTATTATACATTTTTTACAAAAGCTAGAGGTTCCTCCTGAACTCAGCATGACTCAAGCCCGAGCTCTTAAGCTCAGAGCCATCAAATTTTGCATTTACAATAATCTGTTATATTGGAAAGATCCTGTTGGTTTATTACTCAGATGTTTAGACAAAGAAGAGTCAGTAGAAGTTATACATCAGTTTCATTCAGATGTTTGTGGAGGTCATCATTACTGGAATACCACAGTTCATAAAATTCTAAGGGCTGGGTACTATTGGCCTTTTCTTTTCTCAGATGTGTGTGCCTTCGTCAAAGCTTGTGATAAATGTCAAAGATTCACAGGAAAACAGCAGCTAAAATCTTTGCCCTTGAGACCTATAGTAGTGACTGGCCCTTTTCAGCAGTGGGGTCTAGATTTTATAGGTGAGATAAATCCTTCGTCTAGTGGGAAACATAAGTGGATCTTAGTAGCCACAGATTATTTTACAAAATGGATAGAGGCAGTTCCCACCAGGAATTCCACTCACCAGGTTGTCATGAAGTTTCTTTATGAAAATATCTTGAGCAGATTCGGCTGCCCCAAAAGGCTGGTAACAGATAATGCAACAACTTTCAAAGAAGATGCGTTGGTCGACATGTGTGAATCAATGGGCATCCATTTGGTACATTCAACCCCCTACTACCCTCAAGGTAATGGCCTGGCCGAATCATCCAATAAGAGCTTAATCAAAATCATCAGAAAGTTGTTAGAGGAAAACAAAAAGAACTGGGATTCTAAATTAAAATTTTCCCTGTGGGCAGACAGAGTAACTATCAAAAAGTCCATAGGAACCTCTCCATTCAAATTGGTCTATGGGACTGATGCCATTTTTCCTGTTCAGTTAATTTTACTAGTGGCTAGATTCTTTCAAGAAGAGCAAACTGAGTCAAATGATATGGTAAGAAGAATACTTGATTTGGTGGAACTGCAGAAGGCCCGCGAACAGTTAGTGGACAGATCAAAGGCGCATCAAAAGAGGATCAAAGATACTTTTGACAGAAAGGCAAAGGTTGATAATTTTCAGGTTGGTGATTAGGTTCTGAAATGGGGCGCTCTCAGACAGGATAAAGGCAAACATAACAAGTTTGATTCTTTGTGGACCGGCCCTTTCATGATAACTCAAGTACAACACAACAACACATTCATTCTGCAAAGTCTGGGAGGTGAAGAAATGTTCGGTGACCCAGTCAACGGGCGATTTTTGAAACTCTATTTTGTCTAAGGCTGTGAAGCCTGGTCATTGTAATTTTAGTTTTAGTCTTTATTTTTACAGAATAACTCCATGCCCAATGGAAACACTAGCAGATAGTTTTTAGTTTTCTTTTTCAGGAAAGGCATTGGTTTTGTGGTTCTTGAAGCCTCACAGGGAGGCGTTCATCCTCAATAGGAGCCAGTGTTATCGCCTCAAATAAATCGATGGAGATTTTTCTTTTTAGGTGATAGATTATGGTCCAAAAAATTTATTTCTAAATTTTTGTAGGTAGGTTAGAAAGTCTATTTTCTGCAAATAAACTCAGAAAGAACTTTTGATTTGGTTTGGTCAAGAAAAAGACAGAATCTCAGGTTTCAGTGGTTTAGGCGAGCCTGCAACACACTCATTAACCACTGAAAGCCTTCGTTCTCGGTAGTTAAGAGTGAAAAGAAAAAGCGCGGTTAACTACCGAAAAGATTTCAACAAGAAAAAATGAAAAGCTCGTGCTTTATCACGAGCCAGTTGTCAATTGGCGCAATGATGAAAACATAACCGCCGAAAGTCCATGGAGGTGGTAAGGTATGCATGTTCTGGTTGTATCTATCCGAAGATTGATACCCTGTTGTCCTTTTAACTGCATTTGTCATTTCAAAATTAAGGCTCGGCAAAGACACAGAAACTCATGCGTGTTTTCTGACTAACAGAACTCATTAGTCACGTAGCTCCTCACTATCTCCAGTCACGAGGACACAGATCCATTATGACCCCGATTAATCTCTGATTTGATCTCCTTTTATTATCAATTCAAATCTGGGATTCATTGTGACAATCTTGAGCCCGCGATTTCATCAAGCAAACACATATCCATAGACCATAATCCCATTTTTGTGGTGATCGTCGAGTGCATTTCGAGTTCAGCAGATCGTTATCAAAGTCAATTGTCATACCATCAAGCCAGGTCGAGTTATCAGGTAGTTCAAAGCCCATACTGTTTCAATTTAAATATACATCTCACCGAAACTCGAAATTTTCGGCATGTTTTCAGTCAGTCTGTTGCCTAAATTCAGTTAGTGATTGAGCTTTGCGATCATAACTCTGAGTCACTCTGTCTCATTTATTTTTCTCTGAGTCATACTCCCTGTCACCCTAAATCATAGAGTTTGTGTCTCCCTGGCACAAAGTTTTTCCTAAATCGCAGGTACAGTCAGCATTTACAAATGCTGAAAGCAGGGCCAGTTCTAAGGGATGAATTGAATGGATTTTGGTACCTTGAGGCTCACCCTGAGGTGGCCGAGTTTTTCAAGCAAACTGGAGTATATATGTATTGTGAAAAACTAGCAGATTTTCACCAACAAGTGTCCGAGACCTTTGCTAGCTCGTATGATGGAAGAACAACAACAGTGGGAAAGGAGCAGTTTGTGGTTGATGAGGCAACCATAGCTGAGTTCACTGGTCTTCCCAGAACAGGCGATTGTTGGTTCAAATCAACTGTACCTTCAAACATCAAATTTAGATCCTACCTACAGCCTCTGCACAAAGATATTACATGGAAAAAAGACATACCAATGTCTTATCTAGAACCTAAGTGGCAATCTCTCCTGAAGGAAATCTTTGTCTATATCACCTATGAAGGCAGATACAACAGAGTCATGTTCTACCACTTCAAACTTTTAAATCACTTCACAGGGAGATCTCCCATCAATTTACTGTTTTACTTGCACAAAGCCCACGAAAATGGCTAGGCGGGTCAAGGCCAAGCCCACTAAGGTGGAAAGTAGATTGTCTCATCAATGACTCATTACTCTCATTTTCAAAGAGTCATTGAAGAAAAGGCAGGTATATTGGAACTACTTCCTCTTCTGGAATGAACTCCAGAGTGATTGGCAACAGCAGGAGAAGGGTAAAAAAGATGCCACTAAGAAGACCATTACTCCTAAAAGTAGTCATAGAAAACGGAAAGGTATCCCACCACCAAGAGATTTGACAGAATCATCCTCTATTAAAAGAAAAAGAACCAAAAGAAAGTTACAATTTGAGGGTGAGCAGACCAAGGACCCTACTGAAGGAAGTAACCCTTTAAACCTACCATATAGTGATTCAGAGCCAGAATAAGAGTTAGCAGAGACACAAGGTAATGTACAGGTTGGACAAGTTGTAGACGATTGTTCCAACTTGCCCTCACCAACTCCCCCAGAGGCACACAGTCCACCATTGGCAAAGGCTTCTTCAAGTAAGCCTAAAGCATCTAAGGCACGAAAAATCAATAAACTCCTGCAACAAGTCTATGAAATGGAAGTCTTGGAGAGAGTTATTAAAAAGGCAAATACAGACTTGACTGAAAGAAATGCAATTTTTTTCAACATAAACCAAAGCCTCAAAGAAAAGCATGATAAGATCAAAGACAGGAACAAGGTTTTGATAAGGGAGAACATGAAGTTGTACAGGCAGCTTAGAATTCTGAGGCTGAAATTAAAAGATTCTCAATCGCCAACACAGGAGAAAACAGGTTTGGAAACTCTAGCCAACTTAGCTACAACCATGGTAGATTTACCAAAGTCTTCCACACAGTAAGTTGAAGTTCGCAGATCTGCACGAACAAGAGTTGCATCGTCCAAAAGACCTTGAACATTCATCAAAGAATCAAGGTAATCATTTTTGCAAATTTTGAAGTTTTTTCAAAGCTGAAGTTTCAGTGGTTTAGGTGAATAGGACGGCTATTCATTAACCACCGAAAGAAGAGCTTTCAGTAGTTAAATCACTCAGAAGTCTTTTACATTAACCACCGAAAGCCTGTCACTACCAGAATGATCGAATTTTTGCACAGATCGAGGTTTTTCTGATCCAAATCATTTGAAAACACTCATGATGGATGGATGATGAATTATATATTTAGTTTCAAGATTCATTTTTGGTGCATAAGGATTAGAAAGGGTAGCCAAGTTGGTTTTGGCACCTATTTTGGTGGAAACAGATTGGATTTTTCTGCATATCTCAACAAATTCGAATTATATCTCTTGGAAGAGTCATCACTCAGCCTTGGAAGGCTATTCTGCACTACACAATGACTCTACAAGATATGAAGACCATGAAATGTGGGATTGACCTCATTTTGGCGATCATTCCCTATCTTTTGCAAACTGAATTTTGACTTTCTATCTTTAGCATATCTGATCCATGCTTTTAGGATCTCAAAACTGCATTGTAAAGCTATAAAGCTAAAGATAGAAGATAAACTAAGGGTTCGACTTTGGAGACTTTTTTCAGATTATGTACTCAAACTTCTCATTTTCATATTAAGTAATACAAGCTTCTTTTGCCATAACTTGTTTAGATTTCATCTTCTTACCTATTCTGTATTTTCACATGGATCTTGTATTCATGTTGTTATGTTTATTTATGCTTGATAACTGTCATCTTATCACTGCATTCATAAGTTAAACTTTGCAAGTATTTCTGTGATTATTGTAATTGGCCATTCATATATGCCTTATATATGACTCTGCTGGTATAATAGTTATTTCTCCACACATCCATTTATTTGTAAACTCTCTGAACATTTGTGGTTGAAAGCCTTGTCCATCTAAATGTGT
>JASDQU010420206.1:0-10180 GCA_032191745.1 Picea mariana
ATATAATGACTCTGTTCGCTCATTGATACCTATTCGCTTCTGATTAAAATTTGATTCTGGAAAATAAATCTGCATTTAAATCCTATAGTCTATTCACTGAGTTTCGAACAGTCTTTGTCTAGGTTCTTGCATGTATACCAACGTTAAGAATCTCATTATAACATTAACCAATTCATTCCACAAGGGTAGAATACTGAATATTTAAGTACATAAAAGACTTACAATAGTTACACGATCATTAAAACAACTACTAGAACTCTTTCGTATAATGATAACATGAACAGTAATTTCAATATAAAAAATCATTCGGACAGATAGAGTTTAGGGTACATATATGAACTAGTATTACAGAGAAAGCAAAGGGAACAACCACATTCCTCCCAATCGTAGAATCGAGCAGCCATGATTACTTGCCCGATTCACCCTGTAATCTAACCATGAGTCCATAAGGGCGAACTTGGGAAATCCCTCTACAACATTTTCCTTCAATTCAGTGCCCTTTTTCCTTTCTTCTCACCCTTTCAATTTCCATAACAACAAGTGAAAAAGAAAAAGACCCAGAACATACTTATTCCCAGCATACTTAGGAGCATCTTGCCTCATCGCATATGCTTATTTGTAACTTGCCTAGGTCTTTTTTTTCGTTCTTTGGAATTTTTGTGACTTCCTAAATCCCTAATTTTCAGGAGCTTCCAATGGCCAAATAATTAATTTTCCACTTGTACAAATCATCCCAGGGGTAGTTCCAACATTTTCCCCACTCATGGAGTCATGGTCAGCTACTTTTAGCATGGTTGTTCCATTTGTCTTCCTCGAATTAATATAAAATATTATTTTTTCAAACAAGTGTCATTGTCAAATATTTAGTTGGGTCAAATCAGAGTCCTTCCCAACATTCATAATAATTTATCACAATTAACAAATTCGTAATTCGGAATTGCCATAAATGGAAAAAAAATTCTAAACTCAAATTTACCAAAAATGAAATAATTTCTCAGAAATTTAAATTTCCAAATTATTTTATTTTGGGGGATGTCACACATGCCTATAGGTTTTGAATCATGTCACTCTTATAAACATAAATTTGAGGAAACCTCGAAGAGCTCGGAGGTGTTAACACTGAAATTTGAAGCATCATTGTCAGGCCAGCTAAGCCCCCATTCGCTAGCTCGACTCAAATATTTACTAAAGAAAGGAAAATATGTGCCTCCTTCATCACCAACTAACCCTATTGGCACCTCAAATACAACAAGATGACAATAGTCCACAGATATTTCCACTGACACCTCTACAATCCAGGTTCAAAAATCCTAATTCTGAAATTGTCTTTGTAAGTGATCTTACCCCCGTCTCAGCTGAAGAGATGCCTCCTTTGGATTTATTTTTTTGTAAGAAACATAAATACATCATGAAAATTTAATCAAATCAGAAAGATGGAGTCATAATTAAAATTCAGAGAATGGTGTATGACGAGAATGACCGAGATGAAGTATAATTTGCAAAGGAAGTTGCAGGTTCGATAGGTGCTTTTGCCACTACCAATCAATGGTCTGTGGACAATTTGAACAAAAAAATGAGATATAAGTGCCTATTGGTAGAGCACATGCAAAGTCAGATACATGCCATGGAACAGGCTATCAAGAATAGGATGAGTCAATACTTCAAGCAAATCAGAGTTCATGATCGACAACAAATTCAACAGCTTCATGCCAACCTCAAGGATCTCCATCATAGTTCAAAAACTAGCCAAGGTTTGGTCACTCATCATGATGAATTGATAGAGAAATGACAAGATAGATTGGACCTAAATGAAGGTACCTTGATAGACATCTCGACTTTCTGAACTCAATCACTAGAAGTAAATGAGAGGGTGGAAGTTGTCGAAAAGGACCTTTTTCTGAAGGTAGATGCCATCAAAAAGTGCTACCAGACAATAGACCTTTCTTTGAAGTAAATATATGTCAAGGAAAGAGAGGCTCGCTCAGCCTGAGCTAAGTTTCAAGAAGCCATCATATTGGTGCCAAAAGATAATGTCCCTGATTTCCCTCTGCTCTCTCCTTCTGAACAATTAATGAGTGATATGGCCCTAAAGGTATGGGAAACAAATATGGCAGAGATAAAAAGATTTTCTAGAGAGGTAAAAGAGTCTTTCTTATAACTGTTGTCACCGTTAGACAATAAGCTAATTGATTTTGAGGGAATTAATATCTCACAAGCCCTAGGGAAAATTGATATAGAAATGAACCAACAAAATTCCAGAAAAAGAAAAGAAGAAACTCTGGCAGCCATTTTGGAAATGAGCCAAATTTATCTTCTTAAAATGAATAAATGGCTAGTGAATCCAAGTTCACAGTTCCAGGCCACATCTCAAGAAGTGAAAAGGATCCAATAAAATCTACCTCAGGTAGAAAGGAAATTATTCACTTTCGAGGTAAATGAAACAATTGATCCCTCAAGGTTCATGTTGGAATTATTGGATAGATGCAACCAATGTATTGAACATGGAAAAGAAATCATAGCCGGTAACAAGTAAGAAAACATGAATAGTGCCCTTTCCTTTTTCCCTCCCTACCTTTCACCTTCCTACAACCACTTATCTCATTCACTCGCATTCTAATCTCCACTTATCGCTAATTCATCAGCATACACTTGTCCCATTATCATTCTTTCCACAAAAATTTACTTTTTCACGTTCCCGTTATACATTCCTTAACAAGCCATGCTATTTTATTGATCCAATTATCCTTCTCCCCTAATCTCAAATGTGGTTCATTGAATTGTTGAATATATCTAGACGGACATATGGAAACAAAACCAAAACGTCCAAGAAAGTATGATGAATTATTATGGTATTATGTATGGCATCTGTGTTCAGCCTAAAGGACTAAGGAAAAGAGTCATTTCTACCAGCATATGAAGAGACCGAGAAGAGTACCAACAAAGGTCATCAAATTTTTACACACTATTATTTTATTTAGATATATTATATTTTAATTAAATATTGTAAGATGTCTAACCCTTTTGAGTTGTGAATTTTTTTTTATATGTACATAGATTCAAGATCTATTTAAGGCTTCTTATTGTCGGATGTAATAGAGAAACTCTCTTTTTTTAGTATTAATACAAGTGCAGAGAGAGATTCTAATTTTCATTGAATTTGAGTTATGTGTTTCCTTTGTATTTTCATTTCTCTGAATTCTTTCTGTAATTCCTTGAAAAACGATTGATTACAATTTGGTATTACAACTACTGTGATCATATTAAACAAACAATTCATTAAGTAATCAATTTTTTCTCTATATTTACTATGAGTAAAACAAGACCTAGAAGCTTTTTGAATTATTGCATTTCGTATCCTGTCTAGGGGTGCTCTCTCTACTTTTGTTCTGTTGCAAACAAGGTGAGACTCATATGCAATTGATGCCTAGATTTGTTTAACAATTTTGTAACTTTATTTCACACCATTTGATATCATAATTGTGACTCAGACAAGGGAATACAACCTCTGTCTTGTCCTATTATTAATTTCATTTAAGGATCATCTCTTGTATAACTAAAGGTAGGAAAAGCATGCATTTAAAACATTTTCTTAAAACACTCTTGATGCTTGAAATTACTTTTTGATCCTTAAGATTAATCTCAGGAACAACATTTTTTTGGCATCACTGTCGGGGATGAAGAAACAAATTCATTTTCCCTGGGAAAATGAAAAAGTAAATTTTGATCTTTGATGGTGAAAAGAGATTGAAATACATCTGTAAGGATTATTTTTATTTTCACTTGGTGACTCCACCATAGACAAAACTGGCATTTAGTCGAAAGAATACCAAGAAAAATCCAGGCGATAAGCATACCACACTAGTGTCATATCCTAAAAAGTTGTTGAAACCAGAGGGATAACTCAAATTGATTATTGCATCAACACGTAAGGTTTACCAACCAAGAGATACACAAGCTAATGCTAAGGTTCACACTAAAGAACTAACCCCTAAAGAAAGTTTTAAATAAATTCATTCTATAGAGACATCAACTAGTAAACCTAAGACTAAACTCAAAAATCCACAGGTAATCGTTCCCGAGATAAAAGTTGAGATTGAATTGACGGATACTTTTACCAGTGAAAAATCCCTTTCGATACCCCCTATCATTGACACACTTTTGGTTCTATCCTTTCCCGAAGTGAAGGTTTCAGTTTCTCCAAACTCTAAAGAGTATTTTTTATACTCTAATTCATCCCCTATCGTCTCTCCTATATATACATCTTGTAAATTTGAGGAAACTATCCCAAATTTTCCTTTTCCTCATCATATAGATATTCCATCTCCTAGCGGTATTTTTCCCAAACGTCCTTCTTCACACCGCGAGGTAGTCGATAGGTTAGCAACTTAGTTCCTCGAAGATTTTGAAAATCCCCTTTTTAGTCCCCGAAGTCTGTCTCCTAGACTTCCAATGGCTGGTGGCGTTGGAGGTAAACCCCCTATAATGTTTTCCAAGGTAGCTGCTAGATACGTTCCTTTGGTCCTCCTTGTTGTCTTTCATGATTTTCCCAAAAATTACATGAATAACCTCCCCAATTTCATGGGAGAAGGATATCTAACCACAACCGAACACATATATTTTTCTTATCAGTTTTTCGATACCCTTGGCATCAAACACGAGGAAATTTACTCAATTATGTTATTACAAACCTTTGAAGGACAAATGAGAACCTGGTTCAGAGGAATCCCTGTAGGTTCCATACGATCATATGACGAACTAGAAAATGCCTTCTTAAGACAATGGGGTGAGAAAAAGGACCATCTTTATTACTTAACCAAATTTAGGGCTTTAAAAAAGAAGACTTTTGAATCAGTCCTTGAATTTATCCATAGGTTCAATAAACCATATAAAAAAATAGTATCCGAATTCAAACCTTCTCAACCCGCTTGAAAGGTAACTTTTACAATGGATTTTGATTCTAACTTCTCTCTAATTCAAAGAGAAAGGAGATATACCACTCTAGCAGGAATGCAAGATGATTCCATAGAAATTGAATCTAATATGATGGCATCCGGGAATTAAAAACTAAGGTTGAGATGGGAACCAAAGAACCTAGGTGATTCAAAGAACAGGCAGGGCCCTCTAGATCAGGGAAGTCCATAGAAGAAAAAATGGATGAGATGGCCAAGATAATTAAAGAGTTATAAAAAAAAATCTCCATAATGGAATTAGATCAAGCCAAACCTAATCCATATGCTAGGAATCAATTCAGGAGAAACCCTAACCCCTAGATACAACAAATACAAGTAAAAAATGAAGATCAAAAGATCCAAGCCTCATTTAAAATTGAGAATTATATGCAGAGGGATGAAATGAAAAATTATGAGGAGTTAGAAGAATATTTGAATAACCTTAGCTATGAAGATATGGAGCCACACTTAACTAGGAAGGATTATGAGAAATCATTAGACATGGAATCCATGTTTAATAATGAGGAAAGAATCAACAATCTGGGAGATTCTATTTATCAAGGTCTCATCGACTCAATAATGGTCGAACTCCAACAAAGGTATGATTTAAGGTCTGGAGAGAAAAATTCTACGAATATTCCACCAATTTTTTTTTTGTCGCAAAGTAAAATGAATGAGGCAATAGTTACTAAACCACCAACTGAAACACAATCTACCCAAACAAAGCCAGTTGAAAGAAGAACAATGAAAACTAAGAAACCATAAAATACAAAAGTAGAAATTCCAACTAGATAAATTGAAAAAACAATTGGAGGTTTCAGTTTAGAAAATGAACTTAATAAAATTAGAATCCCAATGCCTCTTGTTGAACTTGCAAAAAACTCTATTTATAAAAATAAAATCGCTAAAGTGATAATTTTTTCCAATGTTGAATGTCATTCAGACGTCACTAACTTGCAAGAGGAAATACCCATGATCATGTTCGGTCCTCACATTGAAAATAATAAGAATTTTTTTTCTTCATTCTATATTACACTAACTGTGCATGACAATTTAATACAAAATTGCGTGTTAGATTCTTAGGCCTCTCATAATTTAATTCGTAAAATTATCATGGAAAAGTTAGGCCTCGTAATTACTAGACCTTATCAAGACTTGTACTAGTTTGATTCTACGAAGGTTAAGTGTCTAGGAATGATTAAATATTTGGTAGTAAATCTTGCTCGGATCCCTATGAAAAGTATCCTTATGGATTTGGTCATTGCTAACGTCCCTAGAAAGTATGGCATGCTGGTATCCAGGTCTTTGGGTGCCAAACTAGGAGGGCCAGTTTAGTTGGACATGAATTACGCTACGATACCAATTTTTGGTGGGCAATTCACACGATTGTACAGAGAAACTAGACTGACTTATACTGTAACTAACCCTCAAAACCCCAATAATTACCCAGTCTATGTTGTTGATAGGGACTTAGGAAATTGTATATTATCTATAGATGGCAATTTCGAATAATGTACAGAAGAAGAAAATAAAAAAATAGAAAAAAAAAAAGAAAAATGTAAATGTTAGAGAAGGAATGTGGAAAATGTTCTTTGATGGTGCTTCATCCTACGAAGGAGCAGGAGATCGAGTATTATTCTTGGCACCAGGTGATGAGTATGTAATTCCATTCTCTTATAGATTACAATGGGATATGAATTATACAAATAATGTCTGTGAATATGAAGCTCTGGTTTTAGGATTAGAAGTTGCAAGGAAGTTAAAAATTGAACATCTGAGGTTGAGATCATACAGAAATTGCACGTGGGATATTATAGAGAATTTTTTCTCATCTTTTACTATTCACTCTACTCTCAAGATGGAGAACCAACAAGCTTACTCCTTAGCCAAGGCTGTTGCGACCTTCATATCCCATACTGTCTTGAAATTGAAGTATCACATTGTGATGAGGCATAGAACTTCGATCCCGAACAATTTTCATCATTGGCAAGTGTTCGAACACGACGAACAAATCAAACAGTTTTTGGAGATGGTTCATGAGTTTTTTGAAACTCACATAGATCAAGAAAACCAAAATGATCCTTCTTGCATAACGCAAGAAGGATCATTTTGGTTTTCTTGATCTATGNCATAGAACTTCGATCCCGAACAATTTTCATCATTGGCAAGTGTTCGAACACGACGAACAAATCAAACAGTTTTTGGAGATGGTTCATGAGTTTTTTGAAACTCACATAGATCAAGAAAACCAAAATGATCCTTCTTGCGTTATGCAAGAAGGGGAAAACCCAGAAAAAATCCAAGACAAGATTTCAAAACACTTCATTCTCTTGCTTAAGAACAATCATATTCCCAGATGCATGATCCCCTTAGAAAGGTTGTTTGAGCAGGATGACATACCTTTAAAGTCTACCTTACATCCCCAACCCAAAGAAGTTGAAGAATGTAATGTAGGAACTAATGAAGATGCCAAAATGGTCAAGATATCAAAATACCTTCTGGCCCAAATGAAGAGTAAGTTTGTTGAGTTTCTTAAGCAATGAAAAGATTCTTTTCTTGGTCTTATGATGATCTAAAAACTTATGATACCTCGGTTATTGAACATAAGATTCCTTTAAAACATGGTATTAAACCTTTCAGGCACAAAATCAGACAGATAAACCCTATTCTCCTACCAGTGATAGAAAGGGAAGTCAAGAAACTTATCGATGAAAAAATTATCATCCCACTTAGGTATTATGAATGGGTAGCGAATTTAGTCCCCGTCAGAAATAAAAATGGCGAAGTAAGGCTCTGTGTAGATTTCAGAAACTTGAATCGGTCGTCCCTCAAAGACAACTACTTTCTCTCGAGAATGGATCATGTTTTAGAAAAGGTAGTTGGAGCTAATAGGATGTCATGATTGATGGTTTTTCTATATACAATCAAATCAATATCCATGAAGATGACAGGGAAAAGACTGTGTTTACCACTCTATGGGGAACCTTTATGTACAGTAAAATGCCATTTGTTTTGATGAATGCAAGCAATACTTTCCACAGAGAGATGGACATTTCATTCGTTAGTGATAAAGACAATTTTTTATTTATTTATCTTGATGATTTGACAGTTTTTTTCTAAATTTGATGCAGAACATCTGCTACACCTCATGCAGACCTTCGAAAAATGTAGAAATTTTGGTTTGTCTCTTAATACCAAGAAATCACATTTTTCTATGAAAGAAGGTAATATTTTGGGTCATATAGTGTCAAAAGAAGGAATCAAGGTCGACCCTAATCGAGTTGAGGTTATAGACACGATTAATATTCCTAGGAATAGAAAAGAAATTCAATCTTTTTTAGGAAAGATCAACTTTTTCAGAAGATTTATTCCCGACTTTGCTGAAATAATTAAAACGATTAAAGATATGTTGAAGAAAGACAACGAAGTGAAATGGATTGTTGAATCTAAAGCATATTTCCAGTGCATCCAGAAATCTATAGGGGAAGCACCTGTGCTAGCAAGTCCGGATAATATGAAGGAATCTCTGATCTTCTCATTCGCTTCCAAATATACTGTTGCAAGGGTACTCCTGCAAATGAACGTGGAAGGATTCGAGCAACCAATAGAATTCTTTAGAAAAAGCCCCAGGGATGCAGAATTAAGACACAATATACTTGAGAAGTAAGCATACACAATGGTGAAGGATCTCAAATCCTTTAAAACATAAGTATTGCATTCATAGATAATTGTTTACGTGCCAACAAATGATATCAAAGACATCTTGGTTAAACCAAACTGTGATGGGAGAAGAGGTTGATGGTTAGCTAAAATTCAAGAGTTTGATCTCGAAGTGAAACCAACTAAGATAGTAAAAGTTCAAGGCCTTGCAAAGTTGTTAGCTGAATCAAATTTCAGGGCACTCGAGATAAATAACCTCGAATCATACGAATCCCTCCCAGAAAAAGAGGAAATTGATGATCAGGTGCCTACTATTCGAATTGAAGATAATTTTTCTGCCTCCACCTGGTATCACGATATTGTTACATAACTCCTTACTCTTTAGTGCCCGAATGACATGACTCCATCTAAAGAAAGGACTTTGAAGTTGCACGCAATTAAATAATGAATTATTGATGGCCATATTTACTGGAAAGACCCTCTAGGTTTCTTGTTATGTTTCCTAACATAATCTAAAACAAAAGGTGTCATTGAATAAGTCCATGAAGGAGTGTCTGGAGGACACCTTTCCTGGAGAGAAACGACCTATAAGATTTTAAGGGATGGATATTACTGGCCAAAGTTATTCATTGATGTGAATGTGAGGGTCAGATTCTATGATTCATTCCAACTGTTCCCTGGAAAGAAAAATCTCCATTCCCTACCTCTAATCTGGGTAAAAGATGAAGCCCCTTTTAAGCAATGGGGCTTGTACTTCATCGAAGAAACATATCTGCAACTAAGCACTCAACATAAATGGATTCTTACCTCTACCGATTACTTCATGAAATGGGTATAAGCCATTCCAACTAAGAATGCTACGGACTCGGTAGTGATAACATTCTTGGAATAAAAAATCCTATCAAGATTTCGTTGTCCTTGGAAAATAGTCACTGTGTAACATCCCGCTCTGGCGCATTGAGAAAACTTATTATTTGAGGACACTTGCTCGCAAGTGATCTGGAATTTTATGATGTTAGACCATTTATACTTGATTATNTGCGATTGACAGACGACATGATGTGTTACTATTTGATGTAGACAGGTGCTATTGACTCAGTTTTATCGAGTGTGCAGGGTTTTGGACCTTGAGGTTGCAACAACATCGGTAGAACCCCCTTGGACTCCGGATTGAGTTAGGGAGTGTGCTATTTGGGTTGATTTATTTACTGTGATATTTAATTTTTGACATGTTCTGGCACGATTATCGATGATGCAGGATGATGATAGCTTGCTGACCAGACTCACATATGGAGTAAAGGGGCCACACACGAGTTTCAGAGAGTTTGAGGGAGAGGGGTGGATAGAATCCCTGCCACCTCCTACTAGCACTCCCTCCGTGGCTCAAATTGTAGGTTAATGATTACCTAGTTCGAGAGGATCCACGATGCCGTGAGGGAAGACTGCGAAAGTCGCTCACGATGATTCTAAAGGGCACGCAATAAGGCGGGGGCCTTATTCCTTACAACCCTTAGTCTCCCACAAGTTCACCTGGCGGAGTGTTGACTCCAGGGGTTATAGATGTCTACCAA